>JBBPBO010001986.1:16674367-16850743 GCA_037974295.1 Cicer cuneatum | reverse complement strand
TTCTTATTTATATTTTTTTTTTACTTTTTGACTCGTCAATTTTTTTTTTCATATGAATAATAGAAGTTATATTTAGAAGAAGATTTTTTAGTTTTTCATAAGATATAGTAAATAAAATAATTAATAGAAAAGAAACAAAATATTGTTCAAGAAAAGAAAAGGCTAATTAATAGGAAAACTTATGTTAAAAAAATTAATGCATTTACTACAGTTTAAGTTGTGCAACGTTGCATAATAAATATAACTTGATGTTTTGCACTATACATATATAAAGATAACTTGAGTGTTGCACAGATAATTATTATTTTTGTTATAAAAATAATTTTTGAAACTATAATATTACTGGTTGAATTAAGTCAAACTTTCTTGAATTGTACAATAATGAACATATTGATTGGCTATTTTCCATTTAGTAAAATATCATATAGAATTAATAGAACTTTCTATTATAATTTTTTTTGGTTTTATATTAATATTAAATACAAAACTTCTAATTATTTATAAAAATATATAATTAAATGAGACTATAAACTATCAAATAAAACTATATTTGTCCCTAAGTATAATATCGTAGCGACGTATTGAGATTAATTTAGTGATTTACTCCTATAATTGCCTCCTCATAATCGGAATGTTCATCTTTAAGTAATGTAAAGGATTTTCAAATTTTACACAATAATCTTACAAACTCAATTTTGAAGCTTATTCAAATTTGCATTTTATTTATTTATAAGAAATATATAGACACTATGAAATCAATTTTATAAAAAATTGTATAATTTAAATTTTGAAATCGTAAAAATAGAAATTTTTAACTCAAAACTGTTTTTTTAATAATTTTTTTTTATTCTTAACGAGTGCCTTATGCACTTGTTAGCTTTACCTTTATTTATTATATGTGGTGAAGGGTACAATCACTCACTTTGTATGACAACAACACAGTAAGTACTCAATAGAGGTTCCCATACACACACCACCTTTGGGATAGCCTTTGTTAATACAATCTTGTTGACACGTTTGACCATTAATGCATTTTCCGCTGCAGTTTAGTCCTACAGGATCACCAAAAGAAGCAGTTGCCACTCCTACAATGCAAACCAACATAAAGTTGAATGAAAAATGAGTATATATGATCATGCCCATACTAAAAAAAAAATGAAATAGACCAACATGCCTTTAGAAATTCATACTCATCTAACAAATCAATGTTTGTTTACTTGGAATAATTAAGAAGATTAAGAACACAAATAGAACAACCAATATTTATTTTGAGGGTAATTTTGTATGAAAAAAATAAAACTATAGAGATCAAACAAACTTGCTTCCTATTACCTGAAAGCAAAATCAAAGTAAAGCACAAAATACAACAAAGACGAGATTGATAATAAGCCATTATGTAGAATTTTGCCCTATATTTTTTATCTCGCAAGATGTTGAACTATCATGCTCATATATATATATACACTCCGATACTAATTAAGGAAAAAAAATCGAAATGCATCAATGTGATTAATTATTTTTAATACTCCTATTTTGTATTTTTATTACTTTATATTGGTTTTATGGATAAAGATAATTTGAGTTTTACATCATTAATGAAAACATTAATTAATTATTATTTTCATATAAAACCTGCAGAAGTATGTATTGAAATTTAGTATTATAATATTATTAGTTGTATTGAGTCAAACTTTTTTTTTATTAAAATCAAAATTTCTTTAGTTTTACATAATAAACATATTAATTGATTATTACCTATTTAATAAAAATCTCAAATATAATTAATATATAGAATTTAGTATTATAATGTTTTTGGCTTTATATAGTAATATTAAATATAAAACTTCTACCTAAATTCTATTTAAATTATCAAATGGAAATTTTAGTCAAAAGTCATATCTTTAGATACAAATTAATTATTGAAAAATAAACATATAAATCTACATATAGACACTATAAACAAATGTCTTGCGAAATAGACACAAAAATATGTTTAATGATTTCACATTGGGATGTTTACATTTAATGATTATTCATTGTTGAATGTTGACAACAACAAAAATCACTATGAGACAAAAGTCATAGTTACAAAAAATATATATATAATTATAAACATATTAAGACTAATAAATAGTTATAAATAGTATTGACAATAGATCTGTCAAAAAGAAAGTATTACAACCGACTCTTAAGGCTTAAGACATTTTAGTAACTATACAATATATGTTTTGGTTTTATTAAAAAAAAAGTGTTCTGGTAGGCATAATATACACACTAGACGACACTTGTTTTCCTAAATTTATTTATCTAAACTTATTTTCCTCTATTAGAACCTACAATTTTTTAATATCGGTATTTCAAATTTTAAACCACATATTTTTGAACAATTTCCATTTATATTGGCATAATATTTTTGGAAAAGATATTTCACGTCATCTAATTAGCTAAATCATATGTGATCCAATTAGGTCATAAAGTTACTAATTAGGTCATGATAATTGTATATTCATTTAAACAACAAATTACTCTTATTTAGGTTTTCAATTAAGTCATAAAGTTACTAATAATGTTGATTAGAAATTATTAGATGTCGAAAAATCAAATTAATTTTACTCATATTTTTGAACCGTTTTCATTTATATTGGCATAACTTTTTGAAAACGGTATTTCATGTCATAAATGTCATGATCCAATTAGTTAATAAAACTATTTAATTAATATAAGAATTTTTTGACTATTTTCTCTTTTATGGTATTTTCATTTTAAAAAACTACAATGTCTTCAACTAAATTGCTTAATGAATTTGTCATTGTTATTTATTTATTTTTCTTATTGTATTATTATGATTTTGCATTGAGCTTGGAAAAACAATATGTTTCCTATCTCTATTAATATGTTTTTATATAAATTATATGTAGCAATATCTTCATTTTAATTACAAAATTGGAATTGTATGTCCTAATTAACAAAGGTAGAAAACTATTTAAATGATTTAATTACTATTTAAAAAGACAATTTCGGAAAACTAATTGTACATCATTTTGAATGTAAACCAATCGTTTAATTAATACATTATTGTGTAGTTAAACATTTTGAATCGTATTTGGGTTTAACCTAGATCGGTTATAGTATCATTTTTTAACAATCGTCTTAACCTAAATGTCCTAGAATTTTGTCAATATATTAAGAAGCCGATGTCGTCTGATGGGCTAGAAAAAAAATTGACACAAACCATTTGGTGGAATTCCAGTTGTATTAGATGGTGATTATAGACAAATATTGTTTGTAGTTTGAAGAGGTTCAAGACCAGATATTTCATGGGTGAGGTTTGACCGGTTGTATGTGTAGGTGTTTGTGGAGGGTTAGTGTGTGAAGATGAAGGTGTGGAGGTGGGAAGCACAATATTAAGGGGATATGGATTTAATCTGAATTAGAGCTGGAGCAAACAGTAAACGCCTGATAGGTTGATTTGTTTGAGAGTGCAGAGGGGGTTGCAATAGGAGTTTAGTGTTTCGTGAAGGGTTCATATGGTGTTGTTGTAGTTTTAGGTTAAATTATTACATTACCAATACCAATATCAACAGGAGAATTAATAAGCTCATTAGAGGGATTTTCCTTCCGCCTCTTCCTTAAGTTGAGGCTAGCTTCATCCTCATTAGAGTTTTCATCATCATCTTCTTCTTCTAGCACATATGTTACCTTGGCTTTTTTCTTTTCTTTTCAAACTCTTGAGATGCTATTGGCATAGGGAAGCAAATAATGGACATCCTAATGTACTCTTGAATAACTTATTTATTGTCTTCTTTAAAGATTAGAGCATAGGAGTCTCCTATCAGGAAGGGTGTGTCTTGAGTTCTTCTAGAATGTCAGGTGATCCTTTTAACACCTGTGTTTGGCTTTATGTTGTCCTTGACAACAATGAGCTTCATTCTTATGATATTGTTGATATTGAGCACTAGTGTAGAGGAGGATACCAAGTGCTCAACCTCGATTTCTCCTCCTACTTCCTCTAGTGCTTTAAGATATGAGTCCTCATTAGCACAACCATGATAAGACGTGAGTAGAGAATTGTCTTGATGTTGCTTGATCTAGAGTTGATGATATAAGACCTCATGTGCTCAAATACCAATTTTGGAAGATTAGTTTTGTTCGTCTGAGAGATGTTCCACATTAAATCCTTGTGGTCTTTGCTGACATGGTTAACAGAGCCACCTTTAGGTACTACACATCCAATCAGAATCTTGAAGAGCATTTATATATAGGCTTTAGATACACTAACTTGGAGTTAACCTTGTTGATTTCATAAGAGCCAACATGTGATTCTCCATTATCATGCCTTCATCCAGACATCTTGTAATTGTAGTAATGGTTTGTTGAGAAATCTTGATAGGAAGCCCTAAAATCACATTTGCAACTTCTTCATCATTGATTGCATCAATAAACCTCTAGAATTCTTTAAGTAACACATCAAATTGAGGTTCATTGAGAACATCCAGTTGGTTCATATTTCATGCCATAATGAGGGCAGAAATAGTGTTACCCAAAGTAGAACAAGAAGTCGAACTTGAAGCTATGGAAGAATCAAGGGGAGTTTTAGAGAATTTTCAAAGGTTTAAAATAATATAAAAGTGTGGAAAATACGTGAAAGTGGTGAGTGACTTGAGTGTTGTTTTTTTTTTTGATAAAAACGTTTGAGTTTCTTAAAGTGAAAAAAAAAATAACTACCAAACATGCATTAATAGACACGAGAAAACATGTGTCAGAAAATTACACAAAACACATATCTTTTAAGATAACTATTCACATACTAAATAATTTGAATTCAACACACATTAATAAGTTTGTTTTACCAAAGACAAAGGCATACAAAGATTCAAACATCACTCCTTTATAAATTGAATATTAAAAATTTTCTTTATAAAATTGAATCTATCTTTAGTGAATGGTTTTGTAAAAATATACACCCATTGATGATCAATGTCAACAAATTTAATGTCTAAAATATTCTCTGGAACATAATCTCTTATAAAGGGATGTTTAATCTCTATATGTTTTGTCCTTGAATGTATAATAGGATTTTTGGTAAGACATATAATAGAAATTATCACATAAGGTAGAAATGTTACTCTCATGTATGTTTCACCCACTAATCACCAAAAGTATAACATGTCCTCTAAAAAACTTCTAGTCAATCTAACTTTGTTCAAGTTTTCTCAACATTCTAACTTAGTATAGCCAAGTTGTTGAGGGAAACAATCACTACTTGGCCAAGTTACAAAGAGTGTTTAAGATGGTTTTCTGAAAAACTCTCACATAAGAATATTTGCAAAATATGTTCCTATAATGTATTTCAGGTTTTTCATCACTTAGAGCTAACACAAGAATTTTCACGAGTTCCTATGTTTGACAGAAGTAGGTTTTTCTCTTGTATGCATTGCAGTGAGGATCATAAGACTTTTTTATAGACAACCTTCACATTCATTAGGGTTTTTGACCGTTATTGTGATTGTATGAAATCAACATGTAAAATAATGATTCGTATCAATTTTTAGATATCTTTAATCAGCATTAAAAATTTGTCTAAATTCGTCTTCATTGTTGATTCAGAGTATCTTGATAAAACTTAATAGAATATATATATAGGTCATATAGCAGATTTTCCATCCTAAATTAAGGACAATTTAGTGATTAAGTTTTTCGTTGTTTATGATTTCTTTTAATGTAAACTATAAACAAACCACTCAATTATACAAATTACTAAATTACATAAAAATTTGTAGCTTACATAGTCTTAAATACTCAATAATAAAAAAAATAAGAATTTAAATGTAATTTTTGTAATATTTTTCCCGGAAAATATTGTAAATAATAATGCATATCTTAAGGAATATGTATAACAAATCACGAAAAATTAAATTGTTATTATTGAACATATAATCAAAAATATATAGAATAAGTGCCAAAGAATAAAAGAATGGATAAATTAATGAATTTAAATTTTATATACATTTTCAAAAACTAATAATAATTTACAAATTAATACAATATCGATTCATGTATATTCTGTAAATATCATTGCATAAATTAAGAGGATCCCAACTCATAAAAAGATGAGTTTAAATCTTTTGACATAATATTTTTAATTTATTTTAGAACTAATTAGGATTAAATAATTTTCTAGTCAGATAAAACTTTGAAATTTTGTTTTTAGTCCCTTAAAAAAAAATCACATGTTTTAGTTCTTACAAAATTATTCTACAAGTTATTTTAGTTTTTGCTGAAACATACTTCAATATTTAAATTTTTGAATGATTTTTTAGCAAGCATATTTAAAAAATTATTAAAAATTCATTCACTCAAATATTGAATTTTTAAACTTAGTATGAATTTTTTAAAAGTCATATGTTCAAAATAAAAGTCCTTAAAATATGGACCTAGAAATCAACTTTTGAGCTTATTTTTTGTGAATGAACTTTTTATAGTGTTGTAAACATGTATACAAAACAATAATTAAAAAATACATGTTTATGTTCCAACGGAGACTAAAACTGCTTGTATAATAATTTTGTAGCGATTAAACTATGTGATTTATTTAAAGGAACTACAAACAAATTTTCAAAATTTTTATAGAAACTAAAAACTTATTTAACCCAACTAATTATTAAATTTTTATTTGAAAATCATTTATATCCTAAAATAATAATTAAAAATTATTAATCTCATTATGTAATATATACATGTATTCTGAGCTTTAGATATGTGTCATGTTTAGAAAACTTCCTAACTAGAAAAATCTTTACAAAACACTGTCAACATCTTTCACAAATTTGATTACTTTTACCTTAATATTTTAACTCCTTTAGTTCTTACCTCTCAAATACTCTATTAATTTTTATAACTTCCAATTAGTATTACTATTTATTTTATAACTTTCAGTTACAGTTTAAATAATATTAAAAGGGATATTTTAAAGATTTTGGTTCTTATAATATATAATTTATATTAATCTGGTCAATTATAATCTCTCATTTCTCTATTGAACTTTTTTTTTATATATAAAATCAACTATAACTTTTAAAGCTAAAAGTGATTCAAATAAAAGAAAGTAACAAAAAGAACCTGGGGACAAAGAACAAACCCAAGAAAAACAAACAAGAAAAATGGAAATATATTAGTGAGCGAATATTTAACATATTTAATTAATGTTTCTACAAGAATAAGGGAATGTTTTTTATATAAAAAATTTCAATTAAAATAACCATGATTTATTTGATGAACAATACATTAGGCTTTTTATATAAAAACTATAATACATTAGTTTTTCACGAAAAAATAAAATATAAAAATATATATGCATGATGGGAGAGTATTTTAATCATTTAAAAGAAAATAATTTTAATAATAAAAATAAAATAATATTATTAATAATAAAATTACAAAATAATCATATGAATATAAAGTAAGAATTTATATCAATACTAAAATAATATTTTTAATTATAAAAATTCACATGAGACAATTTGCAATATATATTTTTAAAGAACAACATAACATAAATTTATGTAAATAAATATTTTTTTATTATCAAAGTAATTGAGGATTACGTTACACAATAATAATAATAATAATAATAATAATTTTATATGAGCAACTATTGTAACTTAAATAATTATAATTAGATTTATTTATATTTTGATGAAGTAATAAGGAGAGTTCTTTCAAAATAACAATAATTCACTTTGTTTTTTTTTTTTGGTACAGACAATTCATTAAATTAATTAAAATTAATATTTAGTACATGTCATCAACAAATATTATAAGCATTTTTTTTTATCAATTTTGTAAAGAGTTACAAAAAATATTAACTCAAATTAATAATATAGAATAGAACAAATTCCGTGCAACGCTTCGGTATAACCCCCAAATGTTTTATTTGAGTTTTGTATATTTCATAAAAAAAAAATTATGTTAGACTTCAACAATAAAATGAGTTTGATTTAGTAAAAGACTCTTGTTAATAATAGTTAATGAAATAAGTTAAATAACATGAGATATAATAATAATACGTTATTAGAAAAAGTAACTAATTTTTTTTTATTAATATAGAGAGACGAATAATGTTGAATAAGTCAATATTGCAAATAAGATATTTAGCATATGTTTAGTTCAATGTTTAGAGCGATCAAAATTGATTATAGAGATATAAAATTAATTTTGATATGTTTATGTTTTCTCGAATATAATTGATTATGAAGTTGAGATTTTAGTTTTTGAATTTAAAGATAAATTTACATTTAAATTTATTATTCAACTCAATTTTAAATAATTTCTTATTCAATATTGTATTTAAACATAAATCATTGACACGTTATTTGCATATATTCCACTTAACAACACAATTCAACTTACTGAAAATAACTACCCGATTAAACAAGCACTCCAAGTACCAACTCTTCATCGAGAACCCCAACCTGAGGTTTAACAAGGAATATGAAGTGCTCCTAATCACACTAAGCATATTCCAAGAATCTTGTTCCTATTATCACACAAGACTAGAAAGCATAGGAAAATCGATAATTTTTCTTAAATCCTCTAAATATGGAGCCTAACCAACAATCAAACCATTGTTGTGTTGACAATGTTATAGGAATGGGATAACTTTGCAATGTAGGAATAGATGGTCAACTTCTCCTCCTTTTAGTGACAAATGGGTCCAAATATATACTTCATATTTTTTCCTCTTAGCATATTTAATTTTTGTTTTATATAACTCCTATTGAAACAGAGAAAATAGGTTAGCATGTGAATTTAAAAATCGTTAAAATCTCACATTGAAAAGATTTCATACATTGGGTAGTTTCTAACTCTACAATTACTAAAGTCTCACATTGGATAGTTTACATATGTGAGATTATTTACATCACTATATAAAGAGTGTCAAACTTTTGTGAAAAGTATACCAAAGTTGGATGCAATTCTCATTTTTCTCTCTTTCTCATCTTGCTCAATGCACTTATGAACCACTTCTCCCCTTGTTCTTTCGGATTTTGTGCCGTAGTCTCTTTTATTCATCAATGTCTTAGAGCGCCATTATAGTCATATTAAGAGTGTAATCATATAAGGGTTTTCTATGTTGTAATAGAATATCGATACAGTGTCTTGCACAATTTTGGAGAGTGCTGCGAAACTTCTTGAATACCTTTCTTCACCTTTGATCTTTGAATAATATCTCATTTTACAAGAGATAAACTATTGCAGGTCTTTCCCTAATAAACCATTGCATTTTGGAAATGCAACTTTTATGGAGGGAAAAAATATATGTTGGGGAATCACAATTCAAATATTTGATTTGTAGGTTGAAATTAGGTATTTTGATATTTAATTGTGGGGTGAGATATTTTCAATCTTTGATATTTTTTATTTTATAACTTTAGAGAAGGAAATGAAACGGTGTGAGTTTACAGAAAAAGCATGTGAGCCCAAATAAATTTGGTTATGGATATGGATATCAATTTGACAAGTTGGTTTATAAAACTAGATAACCCAACCCTGTTTGGAAAATGAAATGTTAGATTTTGATAGTGAAACTTTAATCTCTTTAAATCTAACGGTTCATACAATTGCAATACACTAATGAAAAAAATGAAATTATGCGACAACTTTGTACATCACTTACGAACTAGATAGGCTCAAACTCGCAGGATGTGATAGTTTTTGTTTTTTAAATAGGGTTTGTGATATTTTATTATGTTGTGGTTTGTCATTTCTTATAAGAGGAAAAGGGGGCAAGCCCCTAAAACATACATAAATAAATAAAAAAAGGAATTAAAAAGCTCTAGGAATTGAAATAGAGCTCTTATCAACCAACAACACTAAGGATGCAAAAGTAGGAACTGAGGAAAAATCTTATTTTCATTGAACAAGGAAAGTACAAACTTTGTAAAGGAATCTGCTACATGGTTAGCTTCACGGTGGATGTGTCTAAAAAGTATTGTGATAAACTATGAAACGACTCCAATATACGAGCAATCAGAGAAAAGTTTGGACGAGATGGTGAGCAACCAATTGAGAGAAAATATAATCCAACATGAGAATCTGACTCGATTCTTAACTTAATCAAACCTTAAGATCAAAGGTGTGCTTGATACCTTCAAGAATAGCTCAAATTATTGCATTCATAATCAAACACACTCCAACGTACGCTGAAAAACCAAACAAGAAGCCACTAGCATGATCTTGCACTATCCCTCAACTTAATTGAGTAACAACATCTACAAAATTCAGAAGCAACCAACATTGATTTGGAGTGTCCCTGAGAATTTTCTAAGATGCGAAAGGGTATTAGAAAGGGTTCACATTTTGTAACAGATCCAACTAAAGACACAATGTTAGAAAAGATATATTCATTTCAGGTTCTCCAGGAATTATCTAGAACAACTATCAATGGTGTTCTCCAACCCATGACTCCTACAAAAAAGCCCCACAAGTTAAATACTAGCCAAAAATTAAAATCAAGATTCCAAAAATTGGTCGAAATAAACATTACCTACCAAGGACAACAAAACATTTGTTGCACGACCATGGTCTATAAAAACATGTAACAAGCTCTCACACATATTGTTTCACATCATACAAACAACATCTTGACCCATTATTCTACGAATGTGATGCTCGTTAGTAAAATACACAAAACCTGGCAAGCTTCCAAAGAAAACACCTCAACCGCTCAAGGCTAGAGCAAAACCAAACCAAACTAAATATCTTAGTTATCTTTGTACTATTGAATCCTTTAATAAAATCATTAGCAAGTCTGGCAATAAAATTTCCATGAAGCTCCCCAGCTCAAATCATAGCATCGTCGTACTCCATATGAGACAAAAACATATCATAAATAAAATTCGAGATATCATTTGGACTAACATTAATAAAGTTATTAAAATCGTATAATTTATCCACATTAAAACATTGTTCACACTTTTACCCGCTTTGCTGATACGAACCAACACAAAAATAATATACGTTATATGCTGAACAACAGGAACCCATGCATCTTACCAGAGATTTGTAAGCCTACCATTTCCAATTATCCAACTCACATTTTCAATAAGACCATCCCAACTAGCACAAGTACCACACCAAAAATTGGATTGCTTATGAGATTTCATAATCCTAATCCTAAGCATAGTCACAGAATTATACTTATACTTATTACGAGTCACATGAGTTCAAATACTGTTCAGCCTATTACAAATATCCCAACTAGCCTTAATCAAACAAAAATCATTAATATCTCTAGCCTTGCGAAGATCCATACCACCAATAGGTTTGGAAGCACAAACCTCATCCCAACTCAGCAAATGAACCTAATTCGAAGTATCATATTACCCCAAAGAAAATTCCTACATCTTTTGTCCTCCTCATTGCAAATAGTTCTAGAGATTTGGACATATTACATTACGTCAACCTAGTGATCTAGGGAGTGCTTGAATAAGTGACATCACCAACATCGACCTACCAACAAAAGAGAGTTCTAGATTTCCACCCACTTAGCCTCTTATCCACTTCATTTAGGATAAATTGGATAAATTGAGAGACACCCACATATTTTTCCAAATCATACGTCATCTAAAATGAGACGCCTCACATATTTGGTGTCTGGCTTGCCAACAAACATTTTTAGAAAAAAATTATTGTGTTGTCATGATAAGAGATAGCAAGAAACATATAAATATTCATTGAATATAAGTATTCACTGAATAAGGATTATAATTTATATATATTAAGTTGAACAATATTTCAACTCATCAAAGAAAATTGTTGTGGGCTAGTTTGTAAGATAGCACTAATAACCAAAATATTTTTTTTTTAGTAGATGAGATAGTAAATACTATCAGAAATTCACACACAACTCCGAGGTTCTGAGTTCGAAGTCGGGACATGATGTTCAACCTAATAATATTAACATTTGTTAATTAAGCTAATACTTAAAGACAAAGACCAAAGTATTTAATTTCTTTTCCACAAAACCAAAGAATTTCGTAAAAGTTGTTAGATTGGTAAGTTTATATTTGCAAATTGCTATTAGAAAAATGTCTATATTTGAAATTGATTTTGAAAATAAGAAATTTAAATTATGTTTCTTTTTTTTTTTTGTATAATTAAACATTCAATTTTTAAGGAATTGAGACTTTATTAATTTAGAGTTCTGTTGAAATGTAAATAAAACTAAGTCAAATATTATTCCAATTAAAATTGGAATCCAAATTCTCTCAAATAATTCATTTTTAAATAAAAAATTGTAATAAAAATTGTTTTTGCAACATTTTGAGAATTGTCCTTAATTGTAATAAAATCGAAGACGAACGTTGAAAAAAAACTACACTCTCAAATAAAGAAAAAGACAAATAAGTGTTTATGATATGTCAAATTGATCCAAATTATCCAAGCTACAACAATATGTCCCTCATATTAATTCTTCAGAAAACATTCATCAAATTTTATAAATCCTCTACATTTTTTGATGTTATCTACAACAATTTAAACACACATATAACCTTCAAAACAAGGTAATAAATGTTCATCCACATAATCAATGTCTTTAAATTCCTTCATGTGCAAAATAGTTTGGGAAGTCAACTTATTGTGACATTTCGATTAGATCTTAACATTTCATGATAATAATTTGAAAAAAATTCAAACTTAAAGGATCATATGCATAATTTATTATATCTTAAAGGCTAATGGAGAAAACTAAATTAACGAACTCAAACAAAAATCGAGTTAAACATAAAGGATTAAAGGTGTATTATTACCAATTTTTTATCTTATATGATTTCTTTTACTTTAACAAAAAGTGTCTAAATGAGATTTTTTGGACAATGGATCTATTTTGACTTAGATATGTTTGGCAAAACACACAAACTAGCTTATGACATATAATTTATACGACTTATTTGATAATACTCGTCTATGACTTATAACATATTGCATTTTTTTATAAGCTACTTCAAGTAGGTTACAATTTATCATTTTTTCTATCAATTTTGCCTTTATTATTGCAACTAAAACTCTTTTTTGCCTTTTACAATTTAAAATAAATAAACTACTAAGTAACTTAAAATAAATGATTTTAAAAAAAATAAAATATTTAAATAAATAATTTATTTAATTAAAATTTTAAAATAATTTTAATAAATAATATTTTAAAGTAATTAATTTAAAATAATTTATTTAATTATAATTTTAAATAACTTAAATTCTAAAAAAATAATCTTTTAAATTAAATAATTTAAAATAATTTTTTTATTATAATTAAAAATAAATAAACTAGATAAATAAATAAAAATATATAAGATTAATAAATTTCAAAATAATAAAAAAAATACTAATTTTAAAATATTTTAAACATTAATTGATATGAAATTTATTTTTAATTAAAAGTATTTTTTCAACTTTATAAACCACTTCAATTAGCTCAATACTTATTAGCTATAAACTATTTACTAATTTATCAACTATTTGCTAATTTTTCCAAAATAAAGCCTTAATAGGCAATCTCGAGTGTGAATTTAATTTTTTCTTTCTTAATCTAACAACTTCTATTCGTAATATTTTCCCAGCCACGTTATATCACTTAATGTAGTTTGATGTGTAGGATATGATAAAGATATGATATAATATAAAATTGGATATAGATAGAATAGTGACAAGATAATCAATATCATATCATGTGTTTGATACATATATAATAATAAATATGATAATATTTTCTTTTATCATGTATTAGATACACATATTGCATCAAGATATGATATAATATATATCATATTTAAATAACAAAATTACGTAAAAAAAATTACATGGTATTCTTTTCAAATTAACATATAATATTATAAAATAACAAAAAAAAAATACTATAAAAATTAAATAAGCAATGACATAATTTTATATTCAATATTATCCATTGACATTACTATATAAACAATTTAAGAAGAAAAAAATCGTGAGTAACATAATAATTCTATTTAATTTGTTAGATAATCTAAATAAAGATATGATATATATCATCTGTAAATATCAAAACTACCCTTGAAAATAAAATATATTTGCTTTAAATTTGAAATTAAATTTTATATTTTTATAATTTTGAATATTAATTTATGAAATTATATAAAAAGACAAAACTATCATTTGATAAAATCATAAATATTTTTTAAATTAATTATTAATATTTATATTTCTTAAATTTTTTTTTATATTTTAAATTATATTTTAGAACAAAAATTATTGTTCTTATCATATTCTACTGGTTTTTAACTCAACTCATATTCAGGGTAGAAATTTCAACTAGAAAAACAGCCTATGATAGAGTTCTAGATAAACTTATCGTATCATATTGGTTCATCAAATAACTTATTTTTATCATGTCCATCAAAGGACCTGTCGAGGTGATAAAAGTAACCGGCCAAGTAGATCATCTATTCACATCTATTATCATATATTAAAACACAAGTTCAAATTATATTTGCGACAACTCATATTCATCTATGCCACATACTCTAATATTTGTCAAGTCACTAAAATTTTGACGTGGCACATTTCAAAATACACTATTTTTTTTTATCTTCTATTTCTATTATATTTTGTTTCACCAATATGTAACGCAAACATTTTCATTTGTCCATCCAAGTACAATTATTCCAACGTTATACAATTTCAGCTTTAATTTATCACTTAATGACTCATCAATACACTTAAAGACTTTAATTACTCATCAAATCTTTCATTTTAATAACTCATACAAAAAGAACAAATCATCCAATGTCTTCAAAGCATCACAATGCAAGTTCGACTAGTTACACAAATAAATATCTATCTTCTGTTTTTCAACCACCCTCTTGCATTTGGTTCAAGCAATGATAAATACACAATGAAATGCAAACTTACACCCATTTGTGTGTAACACATTCTCAATTCACAGATACTTCAATAATATTATTCATCTATTGTCAATTATTGTTGAAGATCATATATAACTATTATTGTATATGAGGTGAATTTTTTTTCCTATGATATTAAATGTGCCTCTCATAACATTTTTTTTCTTTTTATAATTAAAAAAATACAAATCATAATCGAAACAATAAAAAAATGAATAATATTAAATATTTGGAAATGAATAACTTCTAATTATTTCACTGACTTTTAACCATTTCACTATAACTTTCTATGCCTTAAGCATCCACAGCTTATAATTTTTTGCAACCCACTCTTGAAGTTTTTTCACTATGTCAAATAATCATTTGAAAATTTCATTTCCCATTCTAATTATTTTGACGAAACAATAGTTAAAACAATTGAAATTGTTCGCCATTCAAAATACCATAACGAGATAATTTGGTTACATTATGTATTGAATTTTTATTTAGTTTGACAATTTTGTGTAACTAATTTTTATTATACAAAAAATATTATTACTATTTAAGGTTTTTGAAACTTAAGAAATTTCTATTTTATTTTGTAGTGTTCCTTCCATATATATCACCTATATTTGCACATATGAAGAATTGTTTAATATTTTGAATGTTGTTATGAACATTGTTTTTAACAAACTACCACTCATGAATAAATGTTATAATAAACTACAAGGCACACAATGTGCATGCTTAGATTGACGGTGAGATTGACAGAATTACGATGAACATATAAAATTGAAAATGTCAAAAAATACATAAATTTATAAAATCTAATGTTCTGAAACTAATATAAATAATATAAAATGAATAACATATTATAGTTAAATGTACAATATTAATAAACCAAAAAATTCGAATAAACTAATTCTACATTTAAAAAATATTAAAGACAAGAAATGCATCTCTAAAGTTGTAAAATCTTATGAGTAGTCTCATAATTCAATATACATTGTATAGATTGTATTAATCTACTAAAGCAAACCTAACTTATATATAACTTTTCAAAAATATATTTACCTTTAGGCAAATAAAGGTATGAACATATTATATTCTAAAATAAAAATAACATTGCTTTTAAATGACATATTATTTTTATTTTATACTACTAATATATTAAATTTTACTGTCCAACAGACGGGTTAGCATCTAACTATGTAATTAATCAACCACTCAATTTGCAAGGAAACCATAAATGTTGCACCGATCTATTATATAATATACTCATTCTTATCGATTCATTTGGTGCAAAATTAAACTGATAATAATTCTCATTGTGCAGCCATACACGTACACACACACATATATATGTATGTGTAGGTGTGTGTACTTCTTTTAGGATATTCTTTTGAGGTATTCTTTTTTTATTCTCTTTTTTAAATGTATCATTTTTTCGTTCTTTGGTGTAATTCATCGTAGCATTTAATAATCTCATGTCAAATGTTTCTTTGGACAGTCTCAAAAGTATTATTCCACTTTGTATGTTTTCTTTGCTATATATTTCTTTGTAATAATGTCTTTCTTTTCATTATTTTTCTTTGCTATATATTTGCTTCGTGTTTAATATGTTTTTTTAGATTACTAATGTTTAATTTAAAAAAAAATCAAAATTAGTTACACTAATTATATTTCTGTTTCATGCATAGTCATCTACACAATTGAATTTTAGATATGTGGATTACCACATGCACAAATTCTAGTAATCCTGCAAACTGAACTTAGATGTGTATATCCAGATGATATAGACAAAATAATATCTACTGAGATTCTTGACAATGACAGTGATCCAGTTATTCTATATAGTCTCCTCTTTTATGATTCATGGTGCAAGCGGTCCACAAAAAAGAAAATCTCCATACATGCAAAATGTGTAAATATACAAGAATACTTATGTTTTTGATGAAGACAAAGACCAAGCAAAGTGATCAAGTTGCAAATTCCAAATGGAGTCAACAATCAAGTCAACTATTGTCAATATGTTAGAAAACTTAGAGTTTAAGGTATATGATGCAATCTAATATTGTTATATTTCAAATGCACATGAGAACCTTATACTTTTACATATGCATCAAAAGAATTTTCAAAATGTCAAAATGCATGAACAATGTTTGAAAATTAAGTTTTTAACAAATGTTAAATTTGTATTCGACTACATTTATGTGTAGCCGAATACATATGAAGTCAGTAGCAAAAACTGCACATTTGTATTCCACTACATAATGTTGTAGCCGAATACAAACGCAAGTCAGTAGCAAAAACTTCATATCTGTATTCGACTACAAGATGTCGTAGCCGAATACAAATACCAAGTCAGTAGCTAAAATAACATTTTTGTATTCGACTACAACATATTGTAGCCGAATACAAAATCAAGTTAGTGGCAAAATTCACTCATCTGTATTCGACTACAAAGATTCGTATTTGAATACATGCTTGAAATTTTGAAATAAATTTGAACATTACAAGATGTCGTAGCCGAATACAAATACCAAGTCAGTAGCTAAAATAGCATTTTTGTATTCGACTACAACATGTTGTAGCCGAATACAAAATCAAGTCAGTGGCAAAATTCACTCATCTGTATTCGACTACAAAGATTCATATTTGAATACATGCTTGAAATTTTGAAATAAATCTGAACATTACAGAAGTGTATTTGACTACACTTATGTTGTAGCCGAATACAACTGTGAAACAATATGATTTTTCAGTTTATATTGATTCTGGATCATTACATATATTCATCAAACTTCTTGGGAAGATTGCCATTGATCTGAAGTGATGTCTTAGAAGTATAAATACTTCATAGACTCAAGTTTAACTTAACAATTTTCAGAATTTTCTTTGAAAAATTTAAAGATCCATTAAAAGTCAAACTTTCATATTTCAAGTGCATATTGTTATACTGTCATATCATTGCAAAGGTTCTCTGCTGCATTTGAAGTACAATAGTATTGGATTGTTATCATTGTACAAAGAAAGCATATCAATTGTATATTCACTTAAGTTTAATCAAAATCATTATTGTAAAATCATTCAAGTTATTATTGAAGAAAGTGGTGTACTTTCTTCAAGTATTGTAAACTAAGATAGTGGTGTGCTATCTTAGGGAGAGGGTTAGAAGTTTGTAATAGAAGTCTTAGAGTTAGACTTGTACTTATTCTAACATTAGTAGAAAATCTCTTGTGGTGTGCAAGAGAACTAGACGTACCCTTAGTTATAAGGGGAACCAGGATAAATTATTTGTGTTCTTTATTTTTCTGCCATTTACATTTACTATATACAATCATAGTCAGAAAAATAAATCTACTAAGTCTCTAAAAACCAGAAAATTTCTAAACACCTATGGTAAAACACTTCTCTTGAAATACAATACTCATATAAATGTTGAGTGGCGCAACCAACATAGGTCTATAAAGTATCTTTTCAAGTATGTCAATAAAGTCCATGATTGGGTTACAACAAAATTTTACATTAGTTCCAATAGAACAAACAAACCATGATGAATGTGTTGATGAAATTAAGATGTATTATAATTGTAGATATTTATCATGAGAAACTGCATGTAAAATATTTAGTTTTGGCCTTAACTACAGAAAACCTTGTGTTGAGGGACTCCCATTTCATTTGGATATACAAAATTTTGTTGTTTATGGTGAAAGTAATCCAATTATTGAGGTTCTCAATACGCAAAACATCCAAAGAACCAAATTTTTAATGTGGATGGAAGCTAATAAAAAAAAATACCCCAAAGCAAGAAATCTTACATACAATCAATTTCCATTGAAATTTATTTGGAGAGATTTTTTAAAAGAATGGTGTCCACATAAAAAAGGATTTTCGAGTGGAAGGGTTCATTTCGCACCTCCGGTAGTGATGAGTGATATTATTTGAAGGTTTTACTCATTTATGTCAAAGGTCCTTATAGTTATGAAGACGTCAAAATTGCAAATAATATGGTGTACAAAATATTTAAGGAGACATGCTTTGCTATAGGATTGTTGGATGATGACAAAGAATACATAGATGTCATTAAGGAATCAAGCAAATGGGCTACAAGTTTCTTTCTACTTGAGAAAAATATTTGCAATATTATTGATTTCAAATCATATATTTAAACCGGAGTTTGTTTTGAGCAAAACATGGGAGCATATGAGTGATGATATATTGCATAGGCAAATAGTTATTCTTCCAAATCCAAATATAAAATAGTATAGTTAACGTAAATTATGACTAAAAATTTATATCATCAACATTTATATTATACAAATATATAATTTAATTGTTTATTCTTTAAAATTTAATTTATATCGTTAATATCTTTAATTTATTTATATTTTAAATTTATTGCACATCACATATTTGAAATTGTCATATGGCAAGATAAAAGATTTTGATTTGCTAGATACTTAATCATCTTTGCAAATCAAAATCAACATTTTTATTAGTAACAAAAGTTTGACTGAATATCCCGCAGTGCCTCAATCGGATGAACTATTGAATTGTGAAAGTCAAAATAAACTCATATATGATGAGTTAAATAATGATAGAAAAACATCAACTTCAGAACATATCCAGTTGCTGTCTATGATGATTGTTCAATAGAGAAGCATATATATCAGGACTCGAATTGATGAATAAAAACCTGAAGTCTTTTTCCTGTATGGTTATGGTGGAATAGGAAAAACTTACATTTGGAGGACTATGCTTGCAACATTAAGATCTAAATGAGATATTGTTCTTATTGTGGCCTCACGCGAGATTGTTGCTTTACTTATGCCTCGAGGAAGAATTGCACATTTAAGATTTGTCATCCCACTAGATGTTGATGAATATTCAACTTGCTTCATTGATAAAAAAAACAAGTTCATTGGCACAATTGATAGCTAAAACACAACTCATTATGAAGCACCTATGACACATAAACATTGTTTCGAAGTTTTTGATAGGACTTTGAGAGATGCACTATGCTCATATAACAATGATCGATTGGACATTCTTCCGGTTATTCCAAAAGCCACAAGATAGGATGTTGTTCATGCTACTATTTATTCCTCGTACCTTTGGAATTGTTGTGAAGTCGTGACATTACATACAAATATGAGGCAACTTGCCGAATGTCGAGATATTGATGTACTTCAAAGAAAGGCCTTCTCATAATAGGTGTTAGGTATTGGTGATGGTACAAGTAAAGACAATGATGAGGATATCAATCTATAAATTCCAGATGATTTTCTCATTAAAAGTTCAGGTGATTTCATCTCATCTATTATTCATGCTATCTACCCATCATTTTGAAAAACATGAATAACCCATCATTTTTGTAAGACAGACCTATATTAGCCTCAAAGAATACTATTGTTGATCTTATTAATGATTATATGTTGTCGTTAATTTCAAGCAAAGAAAAAATATATTTGAGTTTTGATACTCCGGTTTCAACAAATCCATATGTGGATGACCTTAATGATGTGCATACACTAGAATATTTGAATACCATTATTGCTTCTGGTCCTCCAAATCACATGTTGAAACTAAAAGTTGGAATGCTAATGATGTTGAGAAACATCGATCAATCTTCAGGGTTGTGCAATAGTACTCGATTGATCATTACAAAAACAGGCAAATATGTACTTGACAGACATGTTATATCTGGAAGACAATGGAAATAAGGTGTTTATACCTAAATTATCGTTGATATCGTCCGATCCAAGTATTCCCTTCAAATTTCATCGAATGCAATTTCCTTTAGTGATTTAATTTGCAATGACTATAAATAAAATTCAATGTCAATCTTTGAAGTATGTTGGAGTTTATCTACCAGTGTTCTCACACGAACAACTATATGTTGTAGTTTCAAAGGTCATATCACGAGAGAGTTTGAAGATTTTAATTGTTGATAATGAAGGAGAAAAGACAAACATTACTTCTGATGTACTTTATAAAGAAGTGTTTCAAAGAATTAAGTAATTATAAATTAAATTAAAACAACATTCATTTTTATCACATATTTTTGTTTTATTTAATTTTGATTGAATATTTGTATTGTTAAGAAACATGAAGTATGTTAAATAAACGATTTTTAACATTTAATTTATGAAATATTTATTTATCAATAAACAAAGGTACGGGTCTAGTTAGTTCAAAGAATGGAACAACTTTGAATTAGGAGTGATTAACATTCACATATAATAATTTTCGAAACCAACAAATATTATTTATCATGAGAGTCACAACTTTAAATCGGTCTATACAATAAACCATTCTGTACATTCTAGTTTAATCAATTAACTAGTTGCTAGTTTAAGAGTATATAATTAAAGTATTTCAAATGAATCATCATTGGACATTGTACTTGATCTTTCTCTACTTATAAGACATTTTTGCCACACTTGGTTCTCTATAAGACTCTTTGCAAATTTTTAAATACATTTTTTATTGTTTTTCTAAATATATCATTTATTTAATATCATTAAATTGTTTTGAAATATGAAACATTAACTTTGGATATTTTTATACTCAAAAGATCATAGTTAGGTTTAAATATGTCTTTTTTATTTTAATCCTCTTGAGTTTTTTTGTTTAGATTTAATCCTTGTAAAATTGATTTTGGTCCTAACGTCAAATCAAAAGTTATAAAAAAAGAGCTAGCAAACTACTGTAGTATGAAAGAAAACTAGTTTTCCAAAAATTCCTGGACCCCACTTTTAATTAATATTCATATTTTATTTTATAAAATAACACTAATTATTAAATTATAATTAATAAACTTATTAATTAATAATATAAAACATTTTAATTTTGAATATATCATAAAAGGTGATGTGTTGGTGTGTATTTATACCACATGTTCCAACGCTTTTTTTTTTTTAATATTAATTTGACGTTATAAACTAAAGTTGATCAACTCTGATTTTAGAAGGACTACATCCAAACAAAAATACTTACATAAACTAAAATCAAAAAGTAATATATTTGCATAGATCAAACACATATTTAATATACAAATTGTACATAATAATTACACTTTTCGTGCAATTCAACTTTTCTTGCTGGATCTAACATGTGTCATAGGTATAATGTGCGGGGCACGTCGATTATCTCCATTCAATTTAAGAATATTTTACAAAGAGTGATTGCCAAATGAGCAATATTGTGATGATATCATGCAGAAGCTTCTAATCAGTACTCCATCCCTTTCAAAAGGTTTCGGTTAAGAATTATGCACATACATTAGAAAATACAATGAGTAAAAGAAATATAATAGTAATCCGTAAGATATATTTAATTGGTAAATATTGATATATTAGATTTATTATTAAGTTTAGATATTTTATCTCAAGTTAGAATTTGATATTTTATAATTATGTATAAATTTTTTTAGGCTAAATAGCATTCATGGTCCTTTAACTTAATTTCAGGTAACGTTTTAGTCCTTTATCTTTTTTTTCTTTTCGATTTGGTCCTTTATTTTAATTATAAGTGACAATTTAATCCTTTATGTTTTAAAATGTTAACAATATTATCCTTTTTTTTAACAAAAATTTAAAAAATTCATCAAAATTTTCAACCAAAACCCATAAAATTAATTATATTCTTTAATATAATACAAATTTTATCAAATTCGTAACTCAAATATTCAAATAAATTCATATTTTTATTCTTTATTAGATGGAATTTTAAAAATTAAATAAAAAAATGAAAATATGAGTTTATTTGAATATTTGAGTTACGAATTTGATAAAATTTGTATTATATTAAAGAATGTAATTAATTTTATGGGTTTTGGTTGAAAATTTTGATGAATTTTTTGAATTTTTGTAAAAAAAAAAAAATAATATTGTTAACATTTTAAAACATAAAGGATTAAATTGTCACTTAAAATTAAAATAAAGAACCAAATCGGGAAAAAAAGATAAAAAACTAAAACGTTACTTGAAATTAAGTTAAGGAACTATATATGCTTTTTAGCCATTTTTTTATTTCATTTAAATAAAGAATAATAATTAATAATCATTTTATGAAATTCTATTTATTAGTTAGTTTTTTACTGTCATAAATATAAAGTGAAGATTATACTTTAAAAATAGTATACGTAATAATAATAATTAAAGAATTTACTTGAAAAAAAATTAAAATTATATTAAAAATTGTATTCGTTATTTTTTTCTTCTTTTTCTTAAGTGAATGAAATAGAGGGAGTAGTTGCCAAGAAAAGTTGGAGCAAAAGTCCACGTTTCAAAAGTCAATCACCCACTCAAACATGCTCTCATGGTTGACAATAAAGTTTTCATGTAAACAAATAATAATATAAAACGATGATAAAATATTACATGAAAGGTTGTTGATAACCACCACTTGAAACACGCAGAGATTTCCCAGAAAAAGAAAAAAAGGCATTTGTAGGGAAATCTTTTCTAATAAATCTTTTGTCTAAATAAGTAGAAGTTGGGAGATATAAAGTGATGTACATATTACTTTTAAGATTTTATTAATAATTTGCAAAGAAAATAAGAAAATAATTCATATACATTATGATGTAAAGTTTTACGTTATTGATCGATTACAACTATTATATTATTAAAAATATTGAATTTTTATTATAATTACATTAACTCATGTTCATTAATAGTTGTGATTTGCTGATGTAAAATTCAATTAAACTCAAGAAAATATGGAATATTTGATATGAACCTCTCAAAATATATGTAAGAGTAGACCTTTACTCTTTCTAATAAAAAAATGAATTTAATAATAATAGATAATAGATATAATATTTTATTAAATTTAAAAATAATAATAAAATTTACTTTTGAACCAAGACCATATTAGATGACACTAAATCATTAAGTTCAAGTGGTAAATAAATTTTAGTTATTCATGAGAATCCGAATTCAAATCTTGATTGAAATAATCTTTTACTAAATTTTACTTATCTCTCAAACTTTAAATTATTAAGATTGAATTCTCCTAGAAATAAAAAGTTTAAAATCCAAAAATATATTAGATCACACCGAGAAGAAAACAGGCTTGTATAGTTTTATAAGTAATATTAATAGGAAAATGTCAACAAGTGTTCCAAGAACACTCAATAAAAATTCAATTGTTAAAGAAAAACAATTTAAAAGTTGTAAAATTCAAATTTTAAAATTATAAAAAATAAAAAGTTCTACTCAACTTATTTATTATTTTTTTATCCTTAGTATGACCCATATTATTATTCTTATGATCGTGTTTGTTAGTTGGTGCATATAGTTAATTCATGGTTGGAGACCAGACACAAGTGTTGTGTAATCAACCAATTTTCCTATAATTAGCACATAATTAAACAACAATAACATTTCTCAAATCCTACTTTGACTATTTCCTCTTTCCCTCTAATACCCTTTTCTCTCAAAATTTCCAAAATCTTTGTGATTTTTTTGTGACCAAATAATTCATTTGGTTTAACACAATTTTGATATAATAATTTTTTTTCATTGATGTCATCAGAAAATGAATCAACAAAATGGATTCTTGAGAGCATTGAGATTGTTCCTGTTGTGGATATTCCACAAAAGGATGAAATAAAAGTTTCTAACAATGAAGCTTTTTTGAATAGTAATAATAATAATGGTAGCAATGTGAGGAATAGGAACAATAATATTAATAATAATGGTAGCAAAATGTTGAGGACAGAATCAGGTGCTGCAAGAGGGCTTAAGGGTTTACGGTTTCTTGATAGAACGGTTACAGGGAAAGAAGGTGATGCATGGAGGTCTATTGAAAAACGTTTTAATCAAAATGCTCTTGATGGAAAGTTATCAAGAGACAAATTTGGAGCATGCATTGGTACAATTTATTTTATTTATCATGTTTTATTGGGTTTTGTTCAATTTTTGTTTTTTTGTTTCTTATATTTTTCGTTGTTCTAAGTTTGTGTTTGAGGTATCAGTTTAGCATTACCAACTTGACTGTTTAAGAGATATGGTTCAAATTTTGTATGAGACAATTGTAAAATGATAATTAGTACCACCGTTAATAATAATAGTAATAATTATCCCCTTCCTTAATATTTTTTTTAAGAAAAAGTTGTTCTAAGTTTGAGTATGTTGCATAGGTATGGGAGCAGATTCAAAGGATTTTGCTGGTGAACTTTATGAGGCATTGGCAAGGAGAAGGAATATATGTGCTAAAAGTGGAATAACTTTGAATGAAGTTAGAGTTTTTTGGGAAGATATGACTACTAAAGATCTTGAATCAAGACTTCAAGTGTTCTTTGACATGTAAAGACTATACATACATAGACAACTTTATGTATATACTTTTTGCAAGTTAAAAGACTATACATACATAGACAACTTTATGTATATACTTTATGTATTTTCAGGTGTGACAAGAATGGGGATGGTAGGTTGTCAGAAGATGAGGTTAAGGAGGTGAGTATTGGGACCATATAAATTCTTATTTTACCTTTGGATTTAATTTTGATACACCGTCAGTCAACGTAAAACTTTTTATTCTGACAATCAATCTCAATCAATTGTATTTGTGACTTTTAACAAAAGTTATAATTAAAGTTAAACATGTTTAACGATCCAACGATTATAATTAAATGTCAGTTGATATTGCATATCAATTAAGTTCTTTACTTTTTAATCCAATTTTGTGAAACAGAATTCTAACTGTTTTTGTGTAAAAGGTTATAGTGTTGAGTGCTTCTGCAAATAAATTGGGAAATCTCAAACAGCATGCTGCTGCATATGCATCTTTGATCATGGAAGAGCTTGATCCTGATCATAATGGATATATAGAGGTTAGAATTACAAGCCTATCAATTTTAACTACATGTATCTTTTGTTGGCAATTTTGTTTAGACTTTCATCTTTTGTATACTTCTATATAACACCAACATTTTAGATTGAAACTATGTCTGATATCTAATACCGACATGACATTGACACATACGATTACATTCAATTACTTGTATTTTCTCAAATTATCGATGTCTATGTGTCAACGTCAGTATCGTGTCTGAGGTCTATATCTTCTTTATACGTATACTTCATTTTTTTTTTTTTGTTGTTTAAACAGATGTGGCAGCTTGAAACTCTATTGAAGGAAATGGCTAATGCTGAAGATGGCACTGTAAAACTTAGTAATAAATCCCAAAATTTAACTAGAGCTATGATTCCATGCAAATATAGAACTCCAATTAGCAAATTCCTCTCAACAACCTCAGAATTTATATATGATAAATGGAAAAAAATATGGATAATCAAACTTTGGCTAGCCATAAACTTGGTGCTTTTCATTTGGAAGTTTCTCCAATACAAAGAAAAAGCAGCATATCAAATAATGGGTTCATGTCTCTGCTTTGCAAAAGGTGCTGCTGAGACTCTCAAGTTCAACATGGCTCTCATAGTCCTAACTATGTGTAGAAGAACACTCACAAAGCTAAGAGGAACATTTCTTAGTCAAATAATCCCTTTTGATGATAACATAAACTTTCACAAGATCATTGCAGTTAGTGTAGTTATAGGGACTTTAATCCATGTTGGAGTGCATGTGACATGTGATTTTCCAAGAATAATAGCTTGTCCAACTGAGAAATTCATGAAGATACTCGGGCCGGGTTTCGATTATAAGCATCCTAATTACATGAACCTTGTTGAAAGTATTCCTGGTATAACTGGAATTTTTATGGTCTTGATTATGGCTTTTACCTTCACTCTTGCAACACATTACTTCAGAAAAAGTGTTGTTAAGTTGCCTTCTCCTTTGCATCGTTTGGCTGGCTTTAATTCCTTTTGGTATGCTCATCATTTGCTTATTCTGGTTTACATTCTGTTGATCATACATGGCTACTTTCTATTTCTCAACAAGGAATGGAAAAAAAAGACGGTATGTTAAGTTCTTGAGTATACATATTCTGATTTCAATTTGCCAAGTTTTTTTTT
Source organism: Cicer cuneatum (assembly GCA_037974295.1). Lineage (NCBI taxonomy): Eukaryota > Viridiplantae > Streptophyta > Magnoliopsida > Fabales > Fabaceae > Cicer > Cicer cuneatum. The sequence continues at coordinate 16,823,832 of JBBPBO010001986.1, read as the reverse complement.
TTACTTCTCTAATGTAGTTAAAATCTGTGCATCAGTGACACTTCATGTTGAAGTCGTGTTTGGTGTCGAAGAGGTGTTAGTGTCTGACACAACATATGTAGTTATATTTGATGTTTTCTATATTTTAAATTATTATTGATGTCAACGTGTCAGTGTCGTGTATGTGTACGCGTTTTTGCTTCATAGGTTACAACGGCATTGCATTCTATACATCATGTTTATAACTCAGTTGACAACATCTGTTGTTGATACAGACTTGGATGTACCTTGTAGTTCCATTAGTACTCTACGCATTCGAGAGAATTCATCCATTTTTTAAGGGTAAAGATCACCGTGTAAGCATCATCAAGGTGTGTGATCAACAACTTCTCCTCCTTAGTTTTTTCTATTTATGCTGAAACATGAAAATGATCTTACTAATTGGAAATTTCAGGCAATAATATACACAGGAAATGTTCTAGCACTATACATGACAAAGCCCTCAGGATTTAAGTATAAAAGTGGAATGTATCTTTTTGTCAAGTGTCCAGATATATCTACTTTTGAATGGTAATCATTTGATGATGTTGACCACAGAAGTTATTTTGCTGCAAAATTACTTTACTTAGGAAAATAATGATCAAAATTTACTATTGGTATAGGCATCCTTTTTCCATCACCTCTGCACCTGGAGATGAATATTTGAGTGTTCATATAAGAACATTAGGAGATTGGACTACAGAACTTAGAAACACATTTGCAAAGGTGATGTTTATGTATGACCTGTGATCCCAAAGCTATATATTCAATCAATAAAAGATTTATTAGAAATATGATATAATTTTTTAAAATCAAGTTGTATACTATTACTAAGATTTAGAAATGCAGGCTTGTGAGCCTCAAAGTGCACAACCAAGAAGGGGAAGCCTTATAAGGATGGAAACTAGAGCAAATGCAAGCTTTGACCATTCAAGACCAAGGTGAATAAAAAAAGTCTTGGTTCTTATATTTTCATAATGTTATGTATGTACTCATACTAGAATATAGAACCTGTAAAACACACTGGAAGATAATCTTTGTTACTATATTATGTTACTCTTTCTTGGAATAGATATCCAAAGATCCTCATCAAAGGACCCTATGGAGCACCAGCACAAAGCTATAAGCATTATGATGTCCTCTTGCTTATAGGTCTAGGAATTGGTGCCACACCAATGATCAGTATTTTGAAAGATATCTTGAACCATATGAAGAAGGGAAGTCCTCAACAAGTAAGTGAAAGCGAGCAATTTTAGCCGACACTACAGATTGAAGGTCTATTTGGTGTCTGACACGATACTGGCAAATGTAGTTTCATTTAAACACTTCCATTTTCTTAAATTATTAGCAATGTCTACATATCAGTATCATGTCTAGAAGACTAAGAAATATATCATCATGCCTGGAAGACTAAGAAATATATCATCAGTGAAGAACCAAATATCTCATAAACTAAATCCAAATTGGACCAAGAATAACAAATTTTTATATACTTTTTTGTTGGTTGTATGTTTATATTTTATACGTAAGTACTCATTCATGGTGTTTACATAGCAGGAAAGTTTTGAGAAGGATTCATCAATCCATAGCAATCGCTCAGATGAAGATAAGAAAGGTCCTGAAAGAGCATACTTTTATTGGGTAACAAGGGAGCAAGCTTCATTTGAATGGTTCAAAGGTGTCATGGATGATATTGCAGAATATGATCATGATGTGAGTTTAAGTACCAAACTTTATTTCCTTATTTTGTTGTCTCCGTGTACACAATTATAGAAATTTTTGGCATGATAAAATCAATGTTGTGAAAATCGGGCTGAACTGGCCAGTTCAATAGTTTGAACTTGGAATTGCCTAGTTTGCCAATTGGTTTGATCCTGATAGTAGTGCAGTCTGGTTGAACTTCGAACCGACTAGTTTGCTGATCGGTTTGATCCCGGTTGTTCTACAGTTTGGATTAACTTGGAACCAAATAGTTTATCGGTTGGTTTGATCTTGGTTGTACTGCAGTCTGGTTGAACAGCAGTTGGTTCCAACAATTAGTAATTTCTTGCATTTTTTATTTTTACTTTTTTATTTATTTATTTTTCATCCCAATTGAACTGATTGAAGCATGACTCAAAGGTCTTACTAGTTCGATCTTTGGTCTGAAAAACATTGGTTAAAATTATGCAGGGTGTTATAGAAATGCACAACTATTTGACTAGTGTCTATGAGGAAGGAGATGCAAGGTCTGCACTTATTGCCATGATTCAGAAGCTACAACATGCTAAAAATGGAGTTGATGTAGTTTCAGAAAGCAGGGTACTTATTTAGTTCTCATTTAGTGTTTAGCATTTTTTATCAAGCAACCAAAGATTAATTAAGCTTTTATTATGATGTTATTATATGCCAGATAAGAACTCATTTTGCAAGACCAAATTGGAAAAAAGTCTTCTCTGAGTTAGCTACAACACATCAAAGTTCTCGTATAGGTATGTATAATTACGATGCTTTGTGAAATTCATAATCACAACATTCTTATCATTAGAAACGTTTGACTTTTACTTTTTCTAAAGTAAGACACATAATTGATTATGATATGTTGATAGTGTAAAATTTTATAAACTAACGGTGCATACGAAAATTAAACTAACGGTGCATATAAAAACAGAAAGCGTTTTCTCAAATAAGACTACTTGAGAAAATAAAATTAAAAATTCAAAAAAGGAGATGAAAATTTTGTGTGCTATTTTCTTGTTTCAGGTGTATTTTACTGTGGAAGTCCTACTCTTACAAAAACATTGAAGAGTCTTTGTCAAGAGTTCAGCCTAAATTCATCTACACGCTTTCAGTTTCACAAAGAGAATTTCTAAAAGAGCATTGCACATGGCATCAATCCAAAATTATATGTTGTTATCCTACTTCAACAAGCAACATACGACTGTAGAATATTGTTTTATACACATAGTTTGGTGAATTTGGATAAGTTTTTTTGTAAGTTATGTGTATGTAGCAAGATTTCTTAGAATTTGTAATTTTGTATTGGTTTGTGTAGATTTTCATAGAGCTGTTCATCATTCTTTATCTTTCACCTTTGTTTTCATCCCTTCTCATATTTATTCTAGTATACTACTACCTTAGTCACATTTGTTGAAGAAATTTTTGTCTTGTGTAACTCAAGAAGGCGAGTTCAGTCACTCGTGATGGAGATATGTTCAAACTAATTGCAGATAAAGGTAGTGATGATGGTGAATCTCAAAGCTTCACGGAAGCCATTGAGATGATTGACAAAGTAAAATGGTTGCATGCAATGGAAGAAGAAATTCAGTCTCTGAAAAAGAATAAGACATATAACTTGATGGAATTGCCGAAAGGAAGAAAAGCATTAAAAAATAAGTGGGTGTTCAAGCTTAAGACTGAATAGAATAACCCAAATCCTCGATACAAAGCTTGCATTGTTATGAAGGGGTGTAACAAGAAGAAAGGCATAGACTTTGATGAAATTGTCTCACAGATGGTGAAAATGACATTTGTTAGAGTAATTATTGGTATAGTTGCAAAACTAGACTTGGAAATAGAACAATTTAATTTTAAACAACATTCTATCATGGAAACTTTAAGGAAGAAATTTAGATGGAGAAACCAGAAGGTTTTGAAGAAGCAGGTAAAGAGCACTTAATGTGTGCCGAAAGAAAAATCTCGTTGGCCTGAAACAAAAGTCAAGGAAATAGTACATGAAATTTGATCTCTTTATGACCCCACACAACATTGAAAAGACCTCTATAGACCATTGCATGTTTGTGAAGAAATATATGATAATGATGCGTCTATCTTACTTCTTTTATATGTTTTGATGATATTTTGAAACAAAGATAACATCTCTCAAGAAAGTATTGGGCAAATCTTTTGCCTTGAACGATATGGGTCCAATAAAGAAGATTCTTGCAATGAAGATCACTAGAGATCATTCTAAAAGAATGTTGTCAATATGAGATGATTCTACGTCAATTCTTGTTTTTAAGCATTTTATTACAAGTTTTATTTGAAGTTTTATTTATTTTCTTGTACATTTTTAGTTATTTTAATAAAGAAAAGGAATTTTTATCTTTTTGAATCAGTTTGGATGTTTTGACCGACAAATTCTCAAAGTATTTTCTTTTTGTTTTGATATTACAAGTCATGACGCAGTCGGAATCACATAAGATTAGCAAGCGCTAAATCCGAAAGAACAAACAAGTTCTGGAATTCATCGGAAAATAGAAAACTCTCGAAATCAATTATTCAATTAAAAGGTACCTCCCGTTACAGCATAGAAAGTCTTTAAATATTTAATGGAAACCCTAGCGCGAAAATTAAGCAAAATAGGAAAAGTCTGAAATTACAAAAAAAAAAACTTAAAATGATGTTTTGAGGCCCAAGACGAGCCCAAAACAGATCTGGAGCTCATATCACACAGCTATGCTGTGATTTGTGTTCGTAGCGCGATTCCCTTTCTGGAAAGGTATAATAATAGGCAATCTAACACAGGTGATCGTTTTCCGCATTTCCCGCCGCGTTTGTCTGCAAAGTCGTTTGTTCCTCGATCCTGTCTGCGAACCTTCCTACATCAAGTCATTACATTGAGGAATGGATACCCAAAAAGTTACAAAGGATTACTACATACACAAAATAGTTCCCAAAAAACTAAATTGTCTTTGATTAAAGTCTCGAGCGCAAAAGGAAGGAATAGCGTGCAATGTGTCAGCTCTTGCGCAATATTTCATTTGTTGGGGCAATTCTCTACCTCAAAGCGCAGCAGAGCTGTCTCATAGCGCATTGGAGAGGTTTATTGCGCAACAGGTTTTAAAAGCAGCAGTGTATTACGCTATTGTCTGGCGCAATGTGCAAGCATGCGTTTCCAACTTCTATTTAAGCCAAAAACCATTATTTTGTTAAGGTTCATTTTTGGATGCAAAGGAGGAGGAAACTACACCTTAGAGGAGTCTTTGTCCAACCTCTATGTGTAATTTTCTTCTTTCTCTCTATTGTTTATCAAACATTATGAGTAGTTAATGTAATTTTAGTGTTCGTATGCTATTTATGCAATTAAAACGTATTTGATTATTCATATATTTTTGTTCTTAATGTTTTTTTTGTGCTAGATCACCATAGAATTGAATCTATGAATTATTTTGTTATTGAGAAATAAGCTATAATAATCGACACCAAAATATATGTTAATGTTTCAATATTATTATAGGAATATAAAGTATTAACATGTGTCTAAAAATTATAAATTTTTTGTTACCTAAGTGTTTACAACTTTGTTGTGTTACTGAATTAATAACAATTCATGTGGAACGGTTTTATTTATTACTTTATTACTTGGACAATTTAGTACATTTGCCAAAGATTTGTCACAAGTTTTTGGCGTTGTTGACGATAACTGTTGATTAATTTATTTACAAGACAAAATTTAGTTGTTTCATTTGTTATATTTTTTGAATTTTTCTTAGCTACTAACAAGTATGAGTTTTGAGTTTTGAGTTTTGTAGCAATGAATGATATTGAAGGTATATTTTTGTATAAACCAATGATTGTATCTTGCAAGATAAAGTTATTGAATAGAAAGATTTATTTTAGAACTGGTGTCATACAACAATTACATCTAAGATGTGATTTTTGTGGACTAGCACATAAAAATGACTATTGGGAACCTTATGCATATTGTTGTTTTTGTGGGAGGATCATCGAAGTGACCACTGTGAGGAGTTTGATTTCATTTCAAACATAGAGCAAGAAGAGCATGAAATACATAAAATTTATTTCAACTCTCAACTCGAAAATATTTTAGGTGAATTATTGAAGACCAATCAAACTTCATTTGATAAATTTGAAGTTCGTTGTGAGAATATTGAGAAGAAAATAGTTGATTTTGAAAAGAAGTTAGTTGAGATAAACTGAACATAATGTTCTCATGTTAGAAGGAAAAAAAATTTAAAACAAAAATAGCGTTACAAAGAAAAAGTCAAGAGTAAGGCGTGTAGATCTATATGCGACATCTGATATTCAATCTTTGGTGACTAAAGAGAATATTCATTTACAAGAGGTTTTTATTCTTTTCAACAATGGAGGATATATCCAAATGTCTAATTGTTGGGGCATGAGAATACTTTCTTATATATGTCAAATACATGGGATTTCTATCCAAAATAAGAAAGTTAAAGGATGAAATGTTTTTCCTGACTCATATCCACCTTAACTTGAGTGTTGACGCATCAAGTTATTGATGTAAAAGAAGCGCTTCATGGGAGGCTAACCTATGAGAGGTAACTTAGTAATTTATTTTCTTTTATTTTCTACTAATGTATTGATGAATGAGTTAATTGCTCCCTAAGTTCATTTGTTCTGAATTTAACTTACTTGTGAGATTTGATTATATGCATTGATTTAGACTTTTCAATTAATTCATACGACATGTGTTAGAAGTGTAATTGTCAGCTTGCGTCATTGAGTTTTTTTATTGTAAGTTTTTTATAAAATTATTTCTAATTTGTTTAGCATAATGCTTGAAAGCTCAAATTTCTCTTTACCTGCCATGTGAGCTTTGTGCCTAAACACTTAATTTTTCTTTACTGTGATATACTAACATGTATCATTTCTTTAGAATTTTCATCTTTCATCAAAGTTGTTTACTTGTAATTGCATACACTACAATTTTCTTTGGTGTCTTTTTGCTTATCTTGTATTAATTATTATCATTTGTTAGTCCATTTGAGCTTGAAACCTTTTATTTGTGTTGCGTAGCTATATTACAAGCCAATGACCCAAATTTATTATTTTTTATTCTAAAACCTTACTTGGAGTGATGTAAAATCTTGATTTTATGACTTGACAAAATTTTAAGTTTGGGGTTGCTTATGAAATAACAACTTTTTAAGTTTGAGGTGAGATACAAGATAAGCAAAAGTAAAAAACTATTGAAAAGAAAAAAAAATAATAAAATGTGTCATCTTACTAAGTATTTATTGGGTGATCCTCAAAATATCATTCTTCTCAAAATGTAAGATGATGTAGTATTCCACTAAGTAGTCAAAATGTAAGATTTGAGACTAAGAAAAAGTATCAAACTTCTATCATGACAAATTCTGATAATCTAACTAGCGAAAATAGGTGATACTCAAGTAGTCAAATTGTGATAGTTGATTTATGGCTAAATTACATTTTTTTACTCTTAGTTATTTTTAATTTTCACTTTGTCTTCTTAAATTTTATTTGTTTCATATTGATTTTTTAAGTTACTAACATTGGACACTTTGGTCTATCAAATAATTTTCGTTCGATATTATGCCGTAAATTGTAAATATTAAACATTGTAGCCCCTTAATTTAAATATATATATATATATATATATATATATATATATATATATATATATATTGGTCGCTTAAGTTACAATATTATACATTATTAAAAAGGATCAAAGTGTATATATAATATTTATAATTTAAGAGAACAAAATATGTAATATTTATAACTTAATTGATTAAAATGTATTAAAAATAACTTTGAGTAGTGTAATTTAGTGTTGATATACATATCTATTGCCCATCTCATTACCTAATACAAATGGATAGTGAAAAAGAATCTTTATCTCCTACTTTCAAGAAAAAATCTCTATTCCCTTCATATTTTTATGTTTATTCATCAAATTAATGCTAACCACAAGTAGTTTAATAGAAAATAAAAATATCATAATTGAGTTACAACTAAATCAAAATTTGAAATTAAAATTGTTATAATAGTTTAATCTAAATTGTTATAATAGTTTAATCTTTGAACATAAATAGTTTCTTGTTAAAAAATATGATGAATTTAAACTATGAAACAAATCAAATTATATAGTTACTACAATTATTTGTATATTATACTTTTATCGGCTACTGCTTTGCGTCACAATTTTAATCGCATAAATATTATTTATCAAATAATAAAAACAATCACAAAAGTACTACTCAATAGTGTATATTATTCTTTATTTACAATTGCCTATTTTACGTTTAGCAATATTACAAAATTTTCTATTTATTTTGCCACTGAGTGTGCCTCTGCTCCCTTCACATGATGGGGCATGGTTTTTTTTTTTTTAAGGAATAGTTTGTACAAGCTAGATGACTAATGAGAGAGAATTTGTTCCTACATCAGTTTTTTTATTTTTATGAAATTACTTAAATATTTTTTTATCTTAAAAAAATATAAACCTCATTATAATTATCTCTTGTAGGATATTGGGTATGAATTCGAGAAATGAAATCCAACTTAACAGTACAAACATTTTCGTGGAATAATATTAATACTTACAAAATATATATAATTTTTTATATTTTATGGTTTTTAGAGGATATTTCAATGGTTACAATACAATAAATGATATTTTATTATAAAATGTCATTGATAATTATACTTAAATATTTTTCAGCTAATATAATAATTAAATAATTTTATTAGTTTTGTAAAACTCAATTGATTTTTATCTAGATATTTAGATAAAATTATTAAATAGATTATCGTTTGATAAAAATCCAAACATACTAAAATATAAATATTACTACCTTTCACCAACAAACAAAAATATGGAACTACCTTAGTCCCTAAATATAAAATTCTATTTTTTACTGTCCCTTTTTATAATTCTCATTTCAATTTTTTAAATTTCTTTATTAACATTGTTTTTACTCATTCTTTATTAACTTATTATCCTTAATGATATTATATTTTTTTATCTTTAATAAATACTACAATAAAAATATAAACTAATTCTCTCCTTTTAACACTAAACTAGTAAAATAATTTAAATTACCAAACAAATTTAGTGTTACAACTACCTTTCTTAACTCTTGTAATTTATATAATCAACCAGATTTATATATGCATGAACAGATGCAGGATTTTTTTAATTGAGAAATAGAAATATATTGTAATTGTAATAATAATATAAAGTATATTGTGACATGCGCGTTGCGCGGCTGTTAATTAATTTATATTTTAAAGTGATATATTATGTATATTGTGAAGTTAATTATTTTAAGTAAAATAATTGAAAAATTGTTTTTGAATAAGAAATATAGGGAGAAGATATTTTAAACATTCATAGTTTGTAAAATCTAAGCTTTCAAAATGTGATTAATACAAGAGGACCATGTTAACTCTTTATTAGAAGATGTTCTCTTTTGTCTTGGTTGGATCGATATGAATTATGTCCAAAATAATAGTCAAATTTGAGTTTACAATATGCGCCAAAATGTGATTATAATATTGTTGGAACAAATGTGTGAATTTAAAAATTGTTGAAGTCCCACATTGGTAAACTCTCATTTTGAATAGTTTTAATCACTATATAAATATTCTCAAAATTTTGTTGAAATCCCACATTGGTTAGAAAACATATGTGGGTTTGCTTCCATCACTATATAAAGAGTGTCAATTTATTGTGAAAAACACACAAAAGTTGGAGGCATTTCCCAAATTTTTCTTTTCTCCCTCTTATATTCTGCTCGATTGTTACCGAGTCACTTCTCCTCTTTCTTTCTGTCCCTTCGATATTTTAGAGCGGTATTGTTACCGTAATCCCTTCGATATTTTAGAGCGGTATTGCTACCGTAGTCCCTTCGATATTTTAGAGTGGTATTGTACCGTAGTCCCTTCGATATTTAAAAGCGGTTGTTATACCGTAGTCCTTTCAATTTTTAAAGCGGTTGTTATACTGTAGTCCCTTCAATATTTTAGAGCGATTGTTATGCCGTAGTTCCGTCGAGTTTTGAGTGGTCATAATACCACTATCCTTTTAGATCGGTTTTATACCGTTGTCCCTTCGATTTTTGAGTGGTCACAATATCACTATCTTTTTAAAGTGTTTTTATGCCGCATGTTGCAGTCCTTTAGAGTGTAGTAATTTTGAGTTATGAGTGGTTATAGTACCATATTGCAAGGCTTTAATCGGCTTATTAAGAGTGATTTTAACCGTCATATTGAGAGTGACTTTAATAGCCATATTGAGGGTGTAATTCTAGAACGGTTTTCTACGGTGCAGTGGAACTCCGATACAGTGAATCTGGGCTGTTTTATCCTGGGGACGTCGTGGTTGATAGTCTGCCTTGCACAATTTGGGCAGTGCCGCGAAACGTCTTAAAGAGAGCGATTTAGTCCGCGACTCAACCCATTAATATTTTCGGTGGCACAAATTGTGATTTTTAAACATTTTTTCAAACTCAAAAACCAACAATTTTAAGACGTTTTTTCTGCCATGTCAACCGAAGATATTACTGGATCTGTTTCTTTGAGGCAAACAAAAAAGGATAACAAAGTTGGAGAATTAACCCATGGGAGGGTAATGATTACCTATATAAGAATTATATTCTTAATAGACTTACTGGTGATCTGTATGAATACTACAATTCCAGCAATAGTGCTAGACATGTGTGAGATGCTATAAAGAAAGGGAAGTTGGAGCTAAAAAGTGTGTTGTAGCCTGAAATGCTATAAAGAAGAAATATGATACCGAGGAACTTGGAGCTAAAAAGTGTGTTGTAGCCGCTACCTCAAGTATCAGATTACCGATGACAAATACGTGAAGAAATTCAGAAGATAGTTTAGGATATCATCTTAAGGTATGACTTTAGATGAATTTCAAATTGATTGTTATTATCGACAAAATGCCTCTGTTTGGAAGGATTTCAAAAATTCTTAAAACAAATGAATTTTCTCTAACCTGTCTTTAGAAAGAAAAAAAAATGTTGTTTATTATTTTTCTGAAATAGGTAGAGTTTACTTATATCTGAAGCATGTTTAAATTTAAATGTTGAAATTAAGAATGTCTCCTTCTATTTACATGTTGTGTAATTTTAATATTTGGCATGCTAGACTTTATCATGTGAACACATGTTATTTCAAACTTAAGTAACTTAGGTTTAATACCAATGTTATCTTTAAATAATTTTGAAAAAAAATGTTATTTTTGTAGTCAAGCTAAAATAATAAAGAGTTCACATAAATCTGTAGTTAGATAATTTGAGTCTTTAGATTTATTACACTTTGATTAATGTGAACTTGATGCGACGTTAATAAGAAATGAAAATGGTTATTTTATCACTTTTATTGACTATACTTTTGTATATCTAATGAAAAATAAAAGTGAAGTGCTTGACATGTTTAGAATCTTTGTAATTGAAATTGAAAATCAATTTAGTAGAAAGATTAAGAGATTTTGTAGTATAGAGGAATAGAGTATGATTCTAGTTTATTTAATGAGTTTTATAAAACTCAAGGAATCATACATGAAACCACAACACCTTATTCACTTGAAATGAATGGTAAAGCTGAAAGAAAGAATAAGACTCTGAATGAACTAGTTGTTGCTATTATGCTTAACTCTGGTGCTACATCTCATTAGTGGGGGAAAATTATTTTGACTGTTTGCTATGTTTTGAATAGAGTTCCAAAATCTAAAAACAAAACATCTTCTTATGAGATAATAAAGAAAAGACAACCAAACTTGTCTGATCTTCGAACATGGGGTTGTCTGGCGTATGTCAGAATCCCCAATCCCAAGCGAATTAAACCCGCCGGTAGAGCCTATGAATGTGTATTCATTGGGTATGCAATAAACAATAAAGCGTATAGGTTTTATGACATAAATGCGAAAGTGATCATAGAGTCAAATGATGTTGACTTCTATGAAAATAAATTCCCTTTCAAATCGAGAAATAGTGGGGGCAGCGAACTAAGTCATACTCTCGTGACAGGAAGTGCTGAAAGCAACAAACAAGGTGATTTGGAAACTCGAAGGAGTAAGAGAGTCAGAGTTGCTAAAGATTATGGACCAGAATATATGGCCTATAATTTAGAGGAGGATCCTGCAAATCTCAAAGAAGCCTTGTCATCTTTGGATGCAGATCTTTGGCAAGAGGCTATAAACGATGAAATGGATTCCATAGAATCTAACAAGACCTGACATATAGTAGACTTGCCTCTTGGTTGCAAGCTGATAGGTTGTAAATGGATTTTAAAAAAGAAACTAAAACCCGATGGAACTATTGATAAATACAAGGCACGCCTTGTAGCCAAAGGTTTTAGGCAAAGAGAAAATATAGATTTCTTCGACACTTTTTCTCCAGTCACGAGAATAACATCCATTAGGGTATTCATTTCACTAGCAGCAATTCATAATTTGGTGATACACCAAATAGATGTTAAAACAGCTTTTTTTAAATGGTGATCTGGAAGAAGAAATCTATATGGAACAACCTGAAGGTTTTGTAATTCATGGACAAGAAAACAAGGTTTGTAAGTTAGATAAATCTTTGTATGGTCTTAAACAAGCTCTTAAGCAATGACATGAAAAGTTTGACAATTTGATTATATCGAATGAGTTTAAAGTGAATGAAAGTGACAAATGTATTTATTACAAATTTGAAAAAGGCATTTGTACTATCATATGTCTCTATGTAGACGACTTACTCATATTTGGTTCAAACATCCATGCTGTAAATAATGTGAAATCATTGTTGAGTAACAACTTTGATATGAAAGACCTCGGAGAAGCGGATGTAATCTTAGGAATCAAGATTACTAGGTCAGAAAAGGGAATTTCTTTAGATCAGTCTCATTATATTGAAAATATCATAAAGAAATATAAATACTTTGACTGTAAACCTACTTGCACACTATATGATCCAAGTATGAAACTTTTTAAGAACACTGGTGAAGGTGTTAGACAAACTGAATATGCGAGCATCACTGGCAGCCTCAGGTATGCCACTGATTGTACTAGACCCGACATTGCCTACGTCGTGGGACTATTGTGCAGGTTTACCAGTAGACCTAGTATGGAGCATTGGCATGCTATCGAAAGAGTCATGAGATACCTAAAAAGGACCATAAATCAGGATTACATTATCAAAGATTTCCTGCTGTACTTGAAGGATACAGTGATGCTGATTGGAACACCTTATCAGATGACTCCAAACCAAACAGTGGCTATATTTTTAATAAAACTGGTGGTGCTGTATCTTGGAAATCGAAGAAACAAACGATAGTGTTGGAACCAAGTTGGTTCTAAGACTTAGGATTTGATGTTTACAAAAGCACTCAACGTAAACTTATTTTGTATCTTGAATTATTAAATTAAATACAACCAGAATACAGAGGTATGATTAGATCCCTTCTCTATTTAACTGCTTCTAGACCTGACATTATGTTTAGTGTTTGTGTTTGTGCCCGATTTCAAGCTGACCCTAGGGAATCCCATTTAACTGTTGTCAAACGAATTCTAAGATACCTCAAAGGAACCACAAACCTTACCTTGTTACACAAGAAAACCCCCACCTACAAACTCAAAGGTTTTTGTGATTCTGATTATGCTGGAGACAAGCTGGAAAGAAAAGTACAAGTGGCAACTGCACTTTCTTAGGTGATAATCTGATCTCTTGGTCAAGCAAAAGACAAAGCATCATTGCCATGTCAACAGCAGAAGCTGAATATATATCAACAGCAGGATGCAGTTCACAGTTACTCTGGATGAAACACCAACTTGAAGATTACAACATCTTTGAAAACAATATCCCTTTGTTCTGTGATAACACTTCAGCCATAAACCTAACCAAGAACCCTATCTTACACTCTAGAGCCAAACACATTGAAATAAAACACCATTTCATTAGGGACCATGTTCAGAAAGGAACTTTAAGCATCCAGTTTGTGGACACTGATTATCAATGGGCTGACATCTTCACCAAGGCTTTACCAGAAGATAGGTTCGAGTTCATTAAAAAGCATCTCAGCATGACCTCCATATCTGACTAGCTCAAGTAGTCATCTTAGGAGTTTTTAAATTTCTGCAATTTTATTTTATGTCTTTTATTTTCAGCTTTTACTTTCGGTAATCTGTAAAGAAAAAATAAAAAATACAAAAATAGTAGGAACACTTTTTGGTTGATGACAAAAAGGGGGAGAAAGAGAGAGAGAAAAAGAAGAAATAAGTAGAAAAGGAGAGTTAAAAAGAAAGAAGGAGTGAAAAAGAAAGAGTGAAAAAGAGAAGGAGTTGAAAAGGAGAGGAAGCGTGAAGAGAGAAAAAGAAAGAGAGAATAAAGAATGAGTTGAAAAGGAGAGGAGAAGAGAAGAAAAGAAAGAGTGAAAAAGAAGGAGTTGAAAAGGAAAGGAAGCGTGAAGAGAGAAAAAGAAAGAGAGAATAAATAAGGAGTTGAAAAGGAGAGGAGAAGAGAAGAAAAGAAAGAGTGAAAAAGAAGGAGTTGAAAAGGAGAGTATCAGACTTAGGGGGAGAGATTGGTCTGAGGGGGAGTAATTCATGTTTTCGAATTATAAGTTAGCAAAATAAGTTAAGGTTTTGTCATCATTAAAAAAGGGGAGATTGTTGGAACCAAGTTGGTTCTAAGACTTAGGATTTTGATGTTTACAAAAGCACTCAATGTAAACTTATTTTGTATCTTGAATTATTAAATTAAATACAACCAGAATATGAAGAAATCAAAAGCAGAAGATCAAAGGAAAATGAATTCTGGAATTTCCAGATGTTCCAGGATGTCAAAACATCACCAGAAGATATCTTTGCAGGCCTATATCAGAAGGAGGAAAAATCAGAAGGAAACATAGATCATACCATTTGGAAAGCCTGCTAGAAGGAGAGTTGATCAAGACAAACAGGAATCAAATATCAATTTTATTCTAGAAGGTATTCTGACCAGAAGATGGCCTGGCAGTGAAAAATTACACAGCCCAGACTTGTTCCAGACTTGACCAGAAGGTATGTTTATGAGTCCAGAAAAAGAGGATCAATCCAGATTTGGCCCAGACCATAAGATGGCATGATTCATGGCATCGAACTAAGTCCAGAACAAAAGAAATGAGTTCCAGAATCAACCCAGACCTGGTCGAAAATCAAAGGTAAAATGTCCAGACTGAAATATTTTTTGATCAAGTTTATTTCAGTTTGTTCCAGACCAAATTCCAGAATCTGTCCAGATCAGAGTAAAAATATCCAGATCAATGGTTCAGAAATAATTTTTTGAGTCCAGTGATGGTCCAGATCAGAAAATCAGACCATGGCCCAGTGTTGGCCGAAATCAGAGGGACAGAATGTGCAAGTCCAGAAATGACCGAGTCCAGAAGAATTCAGCATATCAGGTGCGCATCCAGGTTGGCCGAAATCAGAAGATCAAAGGGTCAAGAAGTGTGGTCTAGGGATGGCCGAATTCAGAGGATCACAGCATATCATTTAGCTTGGACCAGATGTGGACTAGCGCTCAAAATTCTGATGGTCCAGAATTGATCAACGATGGAGATTGCAAGTTATTTTAATTAAAATGTTAAAAAGATTGGTTATAAAAATAAAGTGGAGTAGCATGGAATTCAGGAGCATTGGCGGGAACAACCAACAGATTTAATTAGCCAGTTATTTTGAAAGGAAATCTGAAGATATGTTTTTTATTTATATGAAGCCCAATTGGTCAAGTTATTTTTGGAAGAGAATCCAGCAAGATTCAGCTCGAATTTGATCATGGAAGAAACCCTAATTTTCATCTATAAAAGGAGGCTCAAGGCAGAATGCTCAATATTGAAAATCACAAAAGAGTCATACACTTCCAAAGCAACCACTCTCAAATTTTCATATAAGTCAATTGTGAGTTTCAACTTTCAAGAAGCAAGTACTCGGTTATTTTCTTTCCACTGTGGCAAATCTAAGTTGTTGAAGTAGAATCTACAATCTGAGGGAGTCAGTAGAGGTAGCAGGTTACTTGGCAATTAGATAGGGTTGTATCTAAGTTGTTGAAGTAGAGTCTACAAACTGAGGGATTCAGAAAGGGTAACAAGGTACTTAGCAATTACATTCATAGTGTTGTGAATTCTTCTTCAATCTGGGGTGTCAGATTGGCTGAAGAACAGGAGTTGTTTTTCCTCAAAGAAGTCTAGGATTGTTAGACTATTTGAGAAGACTGACTTGGAGGGTCAGTAGCAAGGTTGTAATTCAAGGTTGAATTAGTGAAATCCTTCAAGGCGAAGGAACTGGACGTAGCCTCGTTAATGGTGAACCAGTATAAAATCTATGAGTTTTTATTTTTATTTTTATCCGCTACTAACTCTGTTTTAATTATACATCAAGTTTTGTTTTGAAAGTATTAAAACAGGAAAAGTATTCAAGTTAAGTCAAACACAATTCAACCCCCCCTTCTCGTGTTTGCACCTTCAAATAGTGGCTCAGTCCACTATGGAGTCTGAAATGATAGCACTATCTACTGCTAGTGAAGAAGCGAGCTGGTTGAGATGCTTGCTAGCTGAGATCCATTTATGGGAAAAACCTATGTCAGTTGTGTTGATCCACTGCGATAGTACCACGGCTATTGCAAAAATTGAGAATCGTTATTACAATAGTAAGAGACGACAAATACGTCGTAAGCACAGCACAATTAGAGAATTACTTACTAAAGGAGCTGTAATAGTGGATCATGTACGCACTGATGATAATTTAGCAGATCCTTTGACGAAAGGATTGGCTAGAGAGAAAGTCATAAATACATCCAAAAGGATGGGACTATTGCCTATAGATAAATGAGTCACTTATGATGGGAACCCGACCTAAAAGACTGGAGATCCCAAGAATTAGGTTCAATGGGTAATAACAAGTCATAGTGATATGAGATGAACATGTTATTATATTTAACAGAAGCATGATTCCTGAAGCGATCGAAGGCTGAGATAACAGAAACTCTTAATGAGATCTATACTCTATGTGGAGGGAGTACCTAGCTACAGGAGTACTCTTGATAGACTCACTTATGTGAATGTGGAAATGAGGCCGTTTCGTATGGAATTTTGAGGTAAAAATTCCTAGAGCGTTCACTATACTGGGATAGACGTGTAGGGCCATAAATGCACAGGCTTTTTAGAATACACCCAATGAAAATGTTGTGTGTGGGTTTGATGTCCGAGATAGAGTTCAAGACTACGAGTCACTCTTGTTAAATCAGAATCTTACTCGCTATGTAAAGGTTCAAGTCATAGACACCTTTGCTTATGCACAATCTTATAGAAGCGTTTGACGCTATTTTAGAAACATTTTTTTAATTCAAGTGGGGGATTGTTGGAACAAATGTGTGAATTTAAAAATTGTTCAAGTCCCACATTGGTAAACTCTAATTTTGAATAGTTTTAATCACTATATAAATATTCTCAAAATTTTGTTGAAGTCCCGCATTGGTTAGAAAACATATGTGGGTTTGCTTCCATCACTATATAAAGAGTGTCAATTTATTGTGAAAAACACACAAAAGTTGGAGGTATTTCCTAACTTTTTCTTTTCTCCCTCTTATATTATGCTCGATTGTTACCGAGCTACTTCTCCCCTTTCTTTCTGTCCCTTCGATATTTTAGAGTTGTATTGTTACCGTAATCCCTTCGATATTTTAGAGCGGTATTGTTACCGTAGTCCCTTCGATATTTTAGAGCGGTATTGTACCGTAGTCCCTTCGATGTTTAAAAGCGGTTGTTATACCGTAGTCCCTTTGATTTTTAAAGCGGTTGTTATACCGTAGTCCCTTCGATTTTTGAGTGGTCACAATATCACTATATTTTTAAAGTGTTTTTATGCTGCATGTTGCAGTCCTTTAGAGTGTAGTAATTTTGAGTTATGAGTGGTTATAGTACCATATTGCAAGGCTTTAATCGGCTTATTAAGAGTGACTTTAACCGTCATATTGAGAGTGACTTTAATAGCCATATTGAGGGTGTAATTCTAGAACGGTTTTCTACGGTACAGTGGAACTCCGATATAGTGAATCTGGGTTGTTTTATCCTGTGGACGTCGTGGTTGATAGTCTACCTTGCACAATTTGGGCAGTGCCACGAAACGTCTTAAAGAGAGCGACCTAGTCCGCAACTCAACCCAGTAATATTTTCGGTGGCACAAAATGTGATTTTTAAACATTTTTTCAAACTCAAAAAACAACAATTCGAAAGGACAGAAAGAAAGGGGAGAATAGTCAAATAATAGTCAAATTTGAGTTTACAATATGCGCCAAAATGTGATTATAATATTTTATCTATTTGATAGGCTCTTGTAGAACTTGATATGATTATAACATTTTATCTATTTGATAGGCTCTTGTAGAACTTGATGTAGAGAGAACTATTGATTAGAATTTAGAATTAATAGTGAAATATGTTTTAATCTCTACATAATTTAGAATTAATGGTTAAATATATTTTAGTCCCTAAAATATCTCCGTTCTTATAAAATGGTTAGAACTAAAAATGGACAAAAAAATTTTATGACTAAAATACATGGGGTTAATGTATACTAATAATATTTGGAGTAATGTGGTCAACAAAGTGTATGAATAAAACAATGTGTCCCTTATAATTGATGAAATTATGATAATAGTTTTCCGATTGTGACATTAGATGACAAAATATGTATTTATAGGGGTGCTAATTAAATATAACAATAACTAGAAATTGCGTTCGCATTCAATGAGGTGAAGCTAGTGGTTTTTTGTTTTGTCCTACATTGGCACCTCTTGTGCTTGGAGTTATTTTATATATGTGTATAACATTTGCTTTTGAAAAAAAATGGATATCTCTAGGGTCATTTTTTCAAGTTTTGATATGTTACATTATTTCAAAGAATGAGTGTTATGACAAAGGTATTATATTTTTTATGCCCCAAAAGCATGTATTATATTTTTTTTCTAACAAAAAAAGTATAAATTGTTGAATTCACATTCAAGAAAGCACATGCTTCAAAATGAAATGATACTATCACCAAAAACATAGGACTCCTAAAATAGTATTTTGTTTACACACATGTTACTAGAGTATTAGCTCAAAAGATTTTGACCCAACAAAAGTAAGTAGCAAGCCAAAGACACTTTCTCCGCCAATGTTTTTAGCAAACACATCCAACAATAAAAGACACCTATATGTTTTAGCATTAAGCAAGGGAGAGGAAAACATACCTACTCTTAATTTAGAGGAAGTTGCATTAAGAAGCGTTTCATTGTCAAATTCTTTTGCAGTAAGAAACTTCTCGTGTTATTAAGTTTAGGTTCAATATCATATATTTGCTGAAAATATGTATATAATTGCTAGAAAATATGTAAAGACAGATCATATACTTATTCGGCAAGACCTCAAATGAGGGCATGAGAAGCTACATGGAATATGTAGAGTCGAAAATGAGAAGTTAATTAATCCACACCAAAAAAATGTATTGAGTAGTAATGTGAGATTAATTTGGAAGATTTTGGATAAACGTTATGAAATAATAATATGAGATTAATTTGAAAGATTTTGAATAGACATTATAAAATAATATTTATGTACTTTAAGGAGACAATTATAAGGCAATAGCTGGTGTATAGAATTGGTGGAAAATGAAAGGTAGAAAAAGAAGATTGACATATCAGATTTTTGCAGAAGTGGCACAAATTCGATTTTGTGGCATTCGACCCGATGATATGTCAACATATGGTATTGGAGTCATGTTATAATATATTATAATAGATAGATTGTATGTGACATGTAGAGTCGAAAATGAGAAGTTAATTAATCCATGCAAAAAAAACTCATTGAGTAGTAATGTGAGATAAAATTGAAAGATTTTGGGCAAACCTTAAATAATAACTTGAGATTAATTTGGAAGATTTTGAGTAGACATTCTAAAATAATATTTAAGTACATTAAGGAAACATAATATAAGGTAGTGGTTGGTGTATAAAATTGGTAAAACATAGTATAAGATAGTGGTTGATGTATAAAATTGGTAGAAAATTAAAGGTAGAAAAAGAAGATTGACACGTTAGATTTTTGTCGAAATAGATAGATACTAAAAACACTTAATTACATTAATGCAAATTTATTTTTTTTAAAAGGTCTTTAATGTTCTCCTTTTTTTTTTCGTTGACTCAATGTTATGTCGTTCCTAAATCTCGCATCATATGCAAAATATATAAAGAAGGTGTTGGTCATGCATCTCACACAAAATACAGTATACAGTGAAATCCTGCACGGCTACACAATGACTTTTTCCATTTATCAATATTCTTTTCTTTGCTGGATTTTGAGCATTGCTTTGGTTTTCCCTTCAGGTAACACAAAAAAAAATTATTGAGTTTCATTTTTTATATAAAATTTACTATCTCAAATTGAAAAATGATATATGATTTCTTCTATTTGTGTTCTTAGTCTATTTATTTGAAGATAATAAAATTTTAAGCTGTTATATGAGGATGACGAAACAACTTTATAGGCAAAAATTACACATGGAGTCTTTTGACTTAATTTAAATGCTTCAAATAAGTCCTTTTTTATTTTTTTAAGTATCAAATTTGTTCTTTATTTTTAAAAATATTGGTTAAAACAACTTTTGTCTTTGGTCTACTTTTTCTACAAATCTGTATACATGATTATTGAATAATATACTACAAGAAATGTTATACAACTCGATGCTACAAATATATAGACTCTCATTCACAACACCAAAGTTGCAATTTTAAGCTCCGTCAGGGATGATTTTTTGTTTTATGTTCTGTAATTTTTAAAAACAAAAATTAGATTAGCTTTTAAACTTTCAGTTTTCAATTTTCAGTTTTAGTTTGAATTTTTAGTTTTCAATTTTAAAGTTTAGTTTATTATTTTTTTTCAACTAAATTAAAAATATCTATTAAATTATAATTATTCTAAAAAATTCAAATATTATAAAATTATAATTTATTTATAATAATTTTAATAATAGTGGTTGAAAGTGATAGTTGTCAAAGGTGACTATCATAGCGATGATTAGTCATCGAAAGTGATTGCAACTGACGAAAGAGGTGGTCAGCACTCATAGGTGGTGCTTGGAGTGTGATTGGCAGTGATCGAGTGCGGTCTATGGTGGTCGAAGTGAACGGTGAAGGTTTTCGATTGTTGGAAGTAGATAGTCAGTGGTTGATGTTGGTGGTTGGAGGTGGGTCGAAGTAGGTGGCGGTGTGGCAGCGATGGTCAGAAATGGGTGGTCGATGGTCATAGATGGTGGTCGGAGGTGGTGGCCAACAGTTGTAATATAGGTGGTTGGTGGTGATGGTAGTGGTTGTGGTCGGTGGTGGCGATGGTTGCAGATGGATGGTCTATGGTGGTGGCGATTGTGAAAAGTAAATGGTGATGGTTGTTGAAGTGTTCTTGACGTCTAATTATTGGTCCATGTTAATTTTAAAACAAAAATAAGAATTATAAAACTTATTTTTTAAAATGAGTTTTAAAAAAAATTATTTCAAAATTAAGTGAAAAATCAATTCAACCCGATTTTTACTAAACATGTTTTTGTTTTAAAATAAAAAAAACTCACAATAACCTCAAACGAATCCTTAGAAAAAACTAAAATATATCATGTAAAATTTAATTTGAGTATTAGATATTGTAATATATAGTACATATTAGATGTTATTTTGATAAATTAAATATTTAATTTTCCTTCGTAATGGTCAAGTAAGACTTGTAACAAATATGTAACAAAAATGCAGTAAGAATAAAAAATAATTTCACCGTATAAACATTTTTAAAGATAAAAATAAGGGTTTGAAACTTTAAATTAATTTTTTTTTATTTTTAGAAACTTTAAGTTAATTTGTTAAAATATCTTCGGGAGATATAATTAAGGATGATTTGGTGATTGAGGACACGGAGGACAATGGTATATCTACGACGAGGAATACATACTAGTGGTCTGCTATCATATCCATTGTATAAAAATCATATTTGTAATACTATTCCCCTATCATATTCGTACTTTATCAATGTATATGGAGGTATTGTGCAGGTTTTTAAGTATCCTCATATATTAATGGATATCTATAGATATTATTTTTATGTATAAAAATTATTTTTTTTGCAATTATATAGAATTTTTATCTCTATTTTGTCAACACATTAAATATATTAACACATAAAAATATTAATACAAAACCAAATAAAAAATATATAATAAAATTTCATCATAAAAACTATTAATACACAAAATGTCAATCAACTTATGTAACAAGAATATTGACGCAAAATCTCCTAATTAGAGAAGGGTCCAAATTTTTTTTATAATATACCCTAATCTTTAAAAAATTATATTGAACTTTTATGCAAATGGGTTTGCTCTTCTAGATTTGAACTTTATTTTTATTTGAGAGGGATTTAACTTGTTTTTTTATTGGTTGCAGGATTGGCAATTGGGTCAACTCCAAAATTTCAATGCATAAAGCACTCCATGGATGCTTCAAATTGGAATCAAGATTGCATTAACAATGGTTTTAGTAGAGGTGGCATGTGTGTCAAATTCCATCCACAATTGCAAAATCTTTGTTGTTGTTATCAGAGCACTTTATTACATCATAACACAAAACACATGTTTCAAAATTAGGGGTGTACGCGAGTTGGGTTGAGTTGGTTTTGACAAAATTCGATATCCGACTCGATCGATTATCTTTGGGTTGTGTTAAGTTCTAAATTCGTATTTTTTTTTTATTTAAACTGAATCGACCCGATCAAGAGCGGCTTGGGTTGGGGGTTATACATAAATAATAACTTGTTTTTTATTTTACGGAAAAATATATTGAATAAAAATATATTTAATACTTGAATGTCTTAAAAACTATAAAATTTCAATCACATCATTCAATTCTTTAAAAAAACCAACAACCTCTCACAAGAAAAAATAAATTCAACAATCTTCAAATACATAAATAAATTCAACAATAGTAAATCAATCAAATATGAAAATTCATCAATTCTAAGCAATGTCAACTTCAAGTCCAAACACTTAACAAGTTCCTCAAATTATGGAAGGGAACAATTGAGAATCTGCAAAAACAAGTATCAATAATAAAAGTGAAGAGATAAAGAAGAAGAAATAATAAATAAGTAAAATATGCATGAATCAAAACAATAACAAGTACCTTAAGATGTAGTAGTTATTGTCTTAAGTTCAGCAGTAGTCACCCCAACATCAATTGAAATTAATTCAGACAACTCTAAAATTTTCAATTCAATACACAATCTCATTAGCACACCAAACGATTAAAAGAATAAACAAAAATAAAGGAAAATCAATATGAAAATTAAAATAAAACATTTGTGAAGGTGCAAACACGAGAATGGGAGGTTGAATTGTGTTTGCCAAACTTGAATTCTTTTTGTTGTTTTGTTGAATGTTGATGTAAATTACTTGATGAATAAATAATCAGATTCAACAACGAATAATAACAGCATAAGAACACAACGATTTATCCTAGTTCACCATTAATTTGGCTACATCAAGTCCCTTCATTCTGAAGGCTTTAATCCACTAATTTAAAACACTTTGAATTACAGCACCTGACCTTCCAAGTCAGTCTTCCCAAACAATCTGACAACCCCAGATTTTTTAGGAACAACCACACCTTGACCCTACAAGTCAAGTCTTCCCAAACAGTCTGACAACCCTAGACCTTTGAGGAACAATAATAGCACTTTGACCCTACAAGTCAAGTCTTCTCCTACCAATCTGACAACCCCATATTGAAGAAGGAATCTACACCACTATCGGGTTTGATTACAAAGGTTTGGAACTTTGCAATGTTGCTTCTGGAAAGTTGATTGTTGCACTGTTTCTCACTCTCGAAAAATCACTTAGAGAATATTTCTTTTGCACTCAAGTGTTTCTCTCTTTTGAACTCTCGGATGACTTTGAATTCGAAGCTTGAGTTCTTTGTTTTTCGATCGAGTTGAACTCTAAGATGAATCTGGATTTTATGCTTGAGTTCTTCTACTTCTCGATACTTACTGTTGTGGCCTGAAGCCTCCTTTTATAGCTGAAATATGAGCTTTGTCCAAGCTTAATTTTGAGATGAATCTTGCTCAGATTTCCTTTAAAAATTCTTTTGACCAATTATGTTTCTTTTTAATTTCAAACTGAATCTACTTTTCTCAGATCTCCTTCGAATTTCCATTAGTTCTTCTTTGATTTTTGAATCAAATCTTCTTAATACTTTGATCAGATCTCTTTCAAAATCCAATCAAGTCTTCTTCGAATTTTAATCAAGTCTTCTATGAATCTGAATCACGTTTTAAATCTGGACTGTGTATACTTCTGATCTGGACCATGTCTTATGATCTGAACCATGTTATCTTCTGTTATGGACCATATTATCTTCTGTTATGGACCATATTATCTTCTAGACCATGTTTGCTTCTGATTTGGATCATGTCTTCTGATCTGGATTATGTTTCCTTCTGATTTGGATCATGTTATCTTATGGACTGTGTTTCCTTCTGATCTAGACCATGTCTCTTTCTGGACCAAGTATTCTTCTGATCTGGATCACGAATGATATCCTCTGATGATGTCATTGATTCTTCCTTCTGATGATATCCTCTTATTTTTGCCTTTGATGACATCTTTTGATTTTTACCTTTGATGATATCCTCTGATGATGTCATTGATTCTTCCCTCTGATGATATCCTCTAATTTTTTCTTTGATTCATGCTTCTGATGGGATCCTCAGATGGGATCCTCAGATGATATCCTATGATGATATCCTCTTGGTGATATCTTCTGGTATCCTCTAGTAACATCTTTTGGTATCCTTCGGTGATATCTTCTGGTAACATCGTCTGGTATCCTCTGGTGGTATCTTCTGGTATCCTCTAGTGACATTTTCTGGCTTTATCTTTTGGAAGTATCCTCTGGTGACTTCCTCTAGTGACGTCATCCTCTGGTGATGTCATCTTCTGGTTTCTACTTCTTGTGACGTCATCTTCTAGTTTCTGCTTCTAGTGACGTCATCTTCTGATTTTTGCATTCTTCTTCGAAGTCAAATATGTTATTTTCTTAAAATACTTTTGTTAACATCAAAACTTTAATTGAAAGAACCAACTTGGTTCCAACAATTTGTACCCGACTCAATCTTTTGTACTTCAACAAACTCAGCTGCTAAATCAATTTTCTTAGGAGATTTGACCCAATTTTGGGTACAAATCAAAGCTTCAATGGTAGTGGCATTTAATGAACTACGAAATGAATCGAGGATTCTACCTCTTGTACTAAACGCCGACTCAAATGATACAGTAGACACTGGAATAGTCAAAATATCTCTAGTTATGCGAGAAAGAACATGGTATTTATTTATTTTCCATTTCCACCATTTAAGAATGTCAAATGTAGGGGAGTCCTCTTCAACACCATACTTTGAATACCTATCCAACTCATTTTTTTGCAACTCACCTTGTTTTTTCTTCATGTTCAATCTTAACAAATTTTCCCAATCATCCTCATCCCTCTTTTCAATGTTAAACTGTGAGTGCATGTTGAGATTCGAGGTACTAGACTCATTAGCTTCATTAGTAATAAGATACAAAATAATATGAAGGTGCAAACACGAGAAGGGGGTTGAATTGTGTTTGCCAAAGTTGAAAACTTTTTGCTGATTTGATGAAGGCTAGTTGGTTTTTATGAATTACTTGGATAAGAAGCAATCGAATTCAGATACAGCAAATAATGAAAGCATAAATAGTTGGATAGATAGATTTATCCTGGTTCGCCACTAACTTGGCTACATCCAGTCCCCTCATTTAGAAGGCTTTCATCCATTAATTCAAATACTTTGAATTACAAAACACTTGACCCTCCAAGCCAGTCTTCCCAAACAGCTTGACAACCCCAGACTTTTGAGGAACAACACCACGTTGACCCTACAAGCCAAGTCTTCTCCTAACAACCTGACAACCCTAGATTGAAGAAGGAACTAAACCACTATCGGGTTAGATACAAAAGATTGGAACTTGAGTAGTTGCTTCTAACAAAACTGATAATAATAATAATAATAATAACTTTCACACTCTAAGAAAAGAACACTCAGAAAATATGTCTCCTTCGAACAAGTGCTTCTCTCTTTGAACTCTAAGATGAATTTTGAATTTGAGCTTGAGTTCTTCTACTCTCTTCTGATTTTAGATAGTACTCTTCTTCTTTAGTCCTGAGTATCTATTTATAGTTAAAAATTTTGCTTCAATTTAGTCCTTGTTTAATTCTAAATTGTATCTTCTTTAGATTGAGTTTGTAAATTCTTCAGATTGATTCTGTTCATATTTTGTTGTAAATAAATCTTGATCAAATCTTTTTCGAATCTTGATCAAATTTTGATCAAATCTTCTTCAAATATTAATTAAATCTTCTTCAAATCTTGATCAAATGTTCTTCGAATCTTGATCAAATTTTCTTCAAATCTTAATTAAATCTTATTCAAATCTTCTTCAAATCATAATTAAATCTTCTTCAAATCTTGATCAAATCTTCTTCAAATCTTAATTAAATCTTCTTCAAATCTTGACCATATTTTCTTTTCAACTTGGTCAAAGATTTTCTTCAATTATAAATTTGAATCAAATCTTATTTTAGATTTTCATCAATTATAATTTTGAATAAAATCTTATTTTAGATTTTCCTCAAAAACATGAATCTTCTTTCATATTCTTTGAAGTCAAATATATTGTTCTCGTAAAATACTTTTGTTAACATCAAAACTCTAAATGTAAAACCAACTTGGTTCCAACACAATATAGTGTTCAATCAATTTACCGATGAGATTTTTTAGTTTTTCTATCATCGGACTTATCAGTGTCATGCATTCTTTCAAAACAAAACTCAATATATTCAAGCTTATAACGAGGATCAAGAAAAACAGCAACAAACAGAAGAAAATTTATCTCACCATTATACCAATATTTGTTGAATTTTACTTGCATATTTGCAGTCATCTTTTTCAAAACAACATCATCTATGTTCTTCCATTTAGTCAATGTTTTCTGAATTTCAATTAGTTGTTTAAAAAAAGAGTTGGTTGTAACATGTAATGACCCAGAAAAAGAAAGAGTCACTTCATAGAAAGTCTTCAAAAATTTCACATAAACACGGGAACGTTCCCAATCAATTTCATTAGGACATCTTCCTATCTCACTATCATTAGAAACAAATGTTACATCAACACGTTCTAAACGATAAAATGCATGCCCATATTGTTCAACAATATCCAAGATCAAAAAGGTGGAATTCCACCTAGTTTGTACATCAAGTGTTATCATTGCTTTAGAACATACATTCACATCTTCTGCACACTTCTTAAAAGTAGTCAACCTACTAGGAGAAGACTTGATAAACTTACATGCAGCCCTTATTTTAGCAATTGATAAGTCAATTTCCTTCAAGCCATCGATTACAATCAAGTTCAATACATGTGCATTACATCTCATATGTAAGTACTCCCCATTAAATAAAGTACGAATTTTCCAAAGAGTCATGCCTCTATTTAAATATGCAATAGCCAAGTTGTTAGCACTTGCATTATCAATAGTAACACAACAAATAGACCTAATCCCTCACTCTTTCATGCAATTTTCTGAAGTTATCCATATGGTTTCACCTTTGTGGTGGGAAATCAAACCAAAACTTAATATTCTTTTCTTCAAATACCACTCATCATTAATATAATGAGCTGTTACACACATATAATTCATATTTTGGATCGACGTCCAAGTATCAGTGGTCAAAGGAACCGTTTGTTTATTTGCAGACAACATTCTTTTCAACTTTTCCTTCTCATCAAAATACAATTGCAAGCAATCTCTAGCAACAATAACACGGGAAGGAATTTTAAATCCAGGTTGAGCCTCACTCATGAATTGTTTGAACCCTTCATTTTCAACATATTTAAAAAGGAGTTCATCAATAATTACCATTTTTGCTAGTGCTATTCTAGTTCTCTCTTGATTAAATTCAACAAGTTTAAAACTAACACTATTAGGGTAATCATCATTTTCCTTTCCAAGAATAATTGTCTTTTGTTTCTTATCAACTTGCCTATTTGGATTTTTAAAGCACTTATTTATATGTCTAAGCAAGTTAGTGGTTCCATGACTAGAAGAGGTTGCGTACACTTTCCCACAATACTTACATGTATCTGTATCATTTCTCTTATTAAAATGTAACCAAGCACTAGAAGAGGCTTTACTAGGTCTTCTTTTGGTTACCTCGTTTCTGTTGAGACAAAATCTCTCTCATATGGTTTTAATGATAACAAAATTAATTGATTATGACTCTTGTTAAATCTAATCTGTGCTCTTGAGTGATTTATAATTAGAAAACGGGTTATTCTTCAAATGAGATAAAAACTATGTAAGTCAACAAGGTTTCAAACAAGAGGATGGACTAGAGGATGAACCCCTCAAAGAGGATGAACCGACTATGTCCAGAATCACGTTATCTGTACTTTTCTTCCATGTGCAAAGTTAATTCAGTATTTAAAGTTTGAAAGACAAACAAGTCAACTGAAGCAACAAAGGAAGGTAGAGGATGAGCGCAGATATTTGGAATATAGTAGGATGGACCTCTAGCTCTAATACATAGGCTTATGATAAAAATGGTTCTACCTTTACACCTACACATAAAGGTTAAACTAAACAAAAGCCTAAAATAGAACCTGGCTTGCCTTGGAGAAAGAGAAAGAGAAAGAGAAAGGGCACCCAAGACACAGACTTCCAAAAGGCTTGCATCTGCCATACGAAGATGAACTGCACTCTCATCCTCCTGCAATCAAAGAAGACAAAAGACAGCTGGATGGCATTTCTGTAAATTCAGAATACTAGACCTTGACCTTTTTGATCACTGTGCCCAACGGTTATGAAGCATCAAGAACCATTGTTAGTCTATCTTCAACTCTATAAAAGGATTGATGCACTTCTTCATTACACACACAACTACAACAATCAAAGAAAAAAGGCCAAGAGCTATCAAGTGTCATTCTCATCCTCTCTTCACACTTTCTATTGTATTACACTAGATTTTTGAATCATCCTCTTAGAAATTGCTAGTTAAGAGAAACATCAAAACACCTTCAAACTTTACAGTAATTTCTAAGTGAGTAACACTTACAAATAGTTGAAATTCGTGAGAAGATATTGTAAGCTTGGTGAAGCTTAAAAACACAAAGGCTGTAATTAACCTCTGAGAGAGGTTGACTGTTTTTAGTGAATTCTCACAAGTGTGTGAGGACTGGACGTAACCCTTTTCGGGTGAACCAGTATAAAGTTGTGTGTGTCAATCTCCAATCTCTCTCTCTCTCTCTTTTACAATTAATCTGTTCTTTCACTTAACTTGAATTTCTAACCTCTTACCTCCATCCTCTAGAAGAGGATAAAGCTTTAAAACTTAAAAGAAAATTTTAAACGTCAAATATCCCTATTCAACCCCCCTTCTAGTGATATTCTAGTCACTTCAATTGGCATCAGAGCAAGGTTCTCTAGAAAACTACACCTAACAGTGTAAGAGAAAAATATCAAAAGAAAAATGTCAAAAGCCAAGTATATTCCTGAAGGAGGATCATCCAGCAGACCTCCCTACTTCGATGGCACAGAATACTATCACTGGAAAGGAACGATGAGACTGTTCCTCATATTACAAGACAACAACATGTGGTATGTGGTTGAGAATGGAAATCACGTCATTAGAATCAACAACACAGATTCATCCTCCGATGAAAAACCTCAAGCACAATGGACAGTCGAAGAAAATACTAAGGTACTTCTAAACTCTAAAGCTCATTTATTTCTAACGTGTGCTTTGAGCAGGGAAGAATATGACAGAGTTGAAGAATGCCAAAGTGCTAAAGAACTATGGGATACTATGAAAATCCATCATGAAGGATCAAGTCATGTTAAAGACGCAAGGATTGACATGGGTGTTAGAGAATTCGAATTATTCAAAATGAAGGAAGAAGAAACCATTGATGAAATGTTCTCAAGGCTAACAATCATTCTAAATAACTTAAGATCTCTTGGAAAGGAATATTCAGTTCAAGAGAGGATAAGGAAAATTCTGAGGAGTTTACCAAAAGAGTGGAGACCAATGGTGACGGCCATTACAGAAGCAAGAAATCTGGCCACCATGAGATTAGAAGATCTGGTTGGAACTCTTAGAGCTCATGAACCATTACTGCTTGCTGATAAACCAAGCAAAAAAGGAAAAATGATTGCGTTAAAATCTAGCCAAACTGAAAGCACTTCCTCCAAGAAAAATGAAGATATCATAAAAAGAGAAAACTCAGAATATCCTCTATCTGATGAGGAGGATGAACTCGCTCTGATTTCTAGAAGAATTCAGAGGATGATAATTAGAAGAGGACAAGAAAAAAGGTCCCCTCTAAAAGAAAAAACTAGCAAAAGTCAAATTACCTGTTTTGGATGCAACAAAGTGGGACATTACAAAATTGAATGTCCTCTAAACAAAAGAAACACAAGAAGATTTCAAAGTAAAAATAAAACTATGATGGCCACCTGGGATGACAATGATTGATCATCCTCCGAACAAGATAAGGAAGAAGAAGCTAACATCTGCCTTATGGCAAACTCCGATACTGATGAGGTAACCATTACTAATCTATGTCCCTCTTGTGAAAAACTAGAAATTGAATTTGACAATCTCTTGAATGACTCAAACACCTTATCTCATAAATGTGGTTTTCTTAAGAACCAACTTTATGAAATAAAGAAGTTAAATGAGGAACTCCAAGCTAAGAATGATAAATATCAAAAAATCATTCTAGACTTGCAGGCATCTCATAGAAAATTATCAGAACAACAAAAACTTCTAAACAAGAAGATTGTCAACGTTCATGCTCCAGAAGAGGATACTGAAAAGAGAGTTTTAAAAGAAAAGGTAGAAGAACTCAAAAAGGACATTACCAACTTTGTAAAATCCACTGATACATTTCAAAAAATTATGGGATCTCAATCTGGAATTTTTGACAAAGCTGGTATTGGATTTAAAAGTTCTCAAAAGCAAAAATTATATGAAAACTTCTTTCTACCAAATAAACAAGAGGACAGACCCAAATGCACCTTTTGCAAAAAACATAGACATACTATCAAAATTTTTCATGCTAAGAAAAGGGCTGAAATTAACAAAAGGAAATGTTCATTTTGTGATAAGTATGGACACCATGATTCAGTTTGCTACCATAAAAAGAAAATCCTTACAAGAGGACAGACTAACTACCAATGACCCAATTCCATATGGGTACCTAAGTCACTCTTAAATTATGACATAGGCAGACCCTCTGATCAACAAAAGAAAGCCATGGTTCTTGGACAGTGGCTGCTCAAGGCATATGACAGGGGATAAACATTGTTTCATTTCACTAGAAACAAAATATGGAGGATCAGTCACATTTGGAAACAACGATAAAGCTCAAATAAGAGGTACAGGTATTATTGGTAAGAAAAATTCTACAAAAATTGAAAATGTTCAGTATGTAGATGGTTTAAAATATAACTTAATAAGCATTAGCCAACTGTGTGACAGTGGATTTGAAGTTATTTTTAAACCCACTATATGCGAGGTTAAACATTCATCCTCGGGTAGAGTTTTCTTTTCTGGTGTGCGTAAAAAGAATTTATATGTATTGTATCTTGATGATTTGCCTACTGAATCTTGTTTTATTTCTCTTGAAAAAGATAAATGGATTTGGCACAAACGAGCTGGGCACACAAGTTTAAACACCATTTCCAAACTATCAAAATTGGAACTAGTCAAAGGTCTTCCAAAAATTAACTTTGAAAAATACAAAGTGTGTGAAGCTTGTGCCAAAGGAAAACAAGTCAAAAGTAGTTTTCACTCAAAAAATATTGTTTCAACAAATCATCCTCTTGAACTTCTTCATATTGACCTCTTTGGTCCCATTAAATCTCCAAGTCTTAGTGGAAAAAGATATGGATTTGTGATAGTTGATGACTTCTCACGTTTTACATGGGTTTTATTTTTAAAGCACAAACATGAAGCCTTTGATGCATTTCAATATTTTTGTAAAAGAATTCAAAATGAAAAAACAACTAAGATTATTTTTGTGAGAAGTGACCATGGAGGTGAGTTTGAAAATGAATCATTTAAAATATTTTTTGATGAAAACGGTATCTCTCATAATTTTTCTTGTCCAAGAACTCCTCAACAAAATGGAGTTGTTGAAAGGAAAAATAGAACTCTACAAGAAATGGCTAGAACTATTATGAACGAAGCCAACATTGAAAAATACTTCTGGGCTGAAGCCATTAACACAGCTTGCTATGTCTTAAACCGTGTGTCCATCAGAAAATTTTTGAATAAAACTCCTTACGAACTTTGGAAAGGTAGAAAACCAAATATTTCATATTTTCATATTTTTTTGTTGTTATTGCTACATACTAAATAATAAAGACAACTTGGGAAAGTTTGATCCAAAATCCGATAAAGGTATATTTTTAGGATACTCCACATCGTCAAAAGGTTATAGAATATATAATCTTAAGACTCAAACTGTGGAGGAATCCATGCATGTTATTTTTGATGAGTTTGATGACTTGTGTCCAAAAAATATGGATAGAATAGAAGAAGATGAACATTCATCCTCAAAAGTACACAGTCCGAATGAAGAGGATGATTCTGATCCATCCTCACAGCAGCCTCCAAGAGGATGGAAGGTAGCAACGCATCATCTTCTTGATCTGGTTATTAGAGATACGACAGATGGTGTGAGAACCAGACAATCTTTTGCAAATAACACGGCCATGATATCACAAGTTGAACCAAAAAATATTGATCAAGCAATTTGTGACAAATCATGGGTTGAAGCAATGATGGAGGAACTTTCACAGTTTGAAAGAAATAAAGTATGGGATCTTGTACCCCATCCTCTAGATAAATCCATCATTGGAACAAAATGGATTTTTATAAACAAATTAAATGAAGACGGAGAAATCATTAGAAATAAAGCAAGACTAGTGGCTCAAGGGTACAACCAACAAGAAGGAATTGATTACGATGAAACATTTGCTCCGGTTGCTAGACTTGAAGCTATTAGAATCCTCCTAGCTTATGCCACTCATAAAGGCATCAAACTATTTCAAATGGATGTCAAAAGTGCCTTTCTGAATGGTTTCTTAAATGAGGAGGTATATGTTCACCAACCTCCTGGCTTTGTAGATGAGAAAAAACCTAATCATGTTTTCAAACTCTCTAAGGCTCTTTATGGATTAAAACAAGCTCCTCGAGCTTGGTATGAGAGGTTAACCTCATTTTTAAAAGAAAATGGTTTTTCAAGAGGACAGATTGACACCACACTCTTTAAGAAAACTCTTAAAGAGGATCTGTTAATTGTGCAAATATATGTTGATGATATAATCTTTGGATCTACAAATGAAAAAACGTGTAAAGATTTTTCTAACCTCATACAAAGCGAGTTTGAGATGAGCATGATGGGAGAATTAAAAAATTTTCATGGGTTACAAATTAAACAAATGAAGTATGGCATCTTTATTTCCCAAGAAAAGTACACCAAAGATCTTCTAAAGAAATACAACATGGATTCAGCAAAACCCATGGGAACTCCTATGCATCCATCCTCCATATTACACAAAGATGATGAAGGAACCTCCATTTCTGAAAAGAAGTACCGAGGGATGATTGGATCCTTACTATACTTAACTGCAAGCAGACCTGACATTGTGTTTGCTGTTGGACTTTGTGCAAGATTTCAATCCTCTCCAAAGGAATCTCATCGTATAGCTGTAAAAAGAATCTTCAGATATTTAATTGGTACCACTGATGTTGGAATTTGGTATAAAAAGAGTACAAACCTTAACCTCTTAACATACTGTGATGCAGACTATGCAGGAGATAAAGTTGAACGAAAGAGTACAAGTGGAACTTGTCAATTTCTTGGGGAGTCTCTCATAAGTTGGTCATGCAAAAAACAAAGCACAATTGCTTTGTCAACTACTGAAGCAGAATATGTATCAGCTGCCCAATGCTGTTCACAAATACTTTGGGTAAGAAATCAATTGGAGGACTATTCACTAAGGTACGCAAAAATTCCCATCCTCTGTGATAATACAAGTGCCATAAATCTTTCAAAAAATCCCATACAACATTCTCGTTCCAAGCATATCGAAATCAAACATCATTTCATACAAGATCATGTTCAGAAGGATGATATTGAGCTAATTTTCATTGAAACTGAAAAACAATTAGCTGATGTTTTTACCAAACCTCTTCAGGAGGACATATTCAAAAATATTTTGGAAAACCTCTCTGTCATAAGTCTGTCCAAAATTCATTGATTTTATCTAAAAACATACTGTTTATTTCAAGTATTATTTATGTTTTGTTGAACTTCTTGGAAAAATCCTTGTGAGTCTAAAAGGTATCAAGAGGTTCTTTCACCAAATAAGGTCGTAAGCTTGTCCCTTTCAAACTCCTTATTTTGTAAAACCAATTGTGGAGTCAAAATGTAAATTAATTTGCCCAAACTGACTCTGCAAGTTTCAAAACATGAAAATGTTTGATCTTTTTGGTGAAACGAACCAGAGTCAACAAATTGCCTAGCACGCTTCCCTCTATGAGCAGTTTTTCCAGCCAAACTCCTTGGCTTCCGTCATGCATTAAATGCTGATGGCTGAAAAAGTAACTCTCTTGTCACGCGCGGCCTAGTCTCTAGCCTATCTCATCATTCCCTCACGTCCAATCCTCAACTTCCGTAACCTCTCTCTTCCAAAAATCCCTTCCGTCTCCCTTTCATCAATTCGTAAAAACCCTTTCTCTTTCAAAAATCCCTTCATCCTTTGTCTTTCAAAAATCCTTTCATCATTCTCTTTCAAAACTTAGCAAATTTTCTCATGGCCCGCACCAAGTTCACTGCAAAACAAAAAGTTGTTGAACAACACTCTGAAGATGAATACGATAAGTATTCAAGTACGAACGAAGAGGATGAAGAAATCCTTCAACCTGAACCTATGCCTACCATTCATCCTCCTCTTCATACAGCCACTATCCCAAACCTTGCCTCTACTCCTCCTCACCTAAAACGAACCCACTCTTCTTCATCCAAGAACTCCATTCCTGCTCCTGTACGACGATCCTCCATAATCATGTCTGGAATCCTCTCATCCAAAAAACCAACTCAACAGGATAACACGATTGATGTTATTGACTCTGATGATTCAGAGAAAACTGTTTCTGCTGACTCCATTCCACAACCACCCCTCAGTAACACTTCCTCTCCCTCACCTAAAAAATCATCCATTAAAAAACCCTCTTCCAAACCTAAATCTACTTCCTCTGATTCTTTGTTTGAAACTCCTGCCTTAGAGAAAGTGTATCTTTCTAAATGGATTGACAAATCGGTTGTAAACGGGAAGTTCATTGATTTCTCTGACCTTAGGAAAGGAGGATTTAATATTGAAGATATTTTTGATCAACTTGGCTGGACTTCTGTTTTAAAAATCAATAAACCTCAATATCCTCGCCTTGTGCGAGCGTTCTACGCTGCGGCTTCTGGGTCCAAAGATGATTCTGGGTTCAGCATTGTACTTCAAGGTGTGCATATGGAGATTAACCCTATCTCCTTATGTCACATTCTAGACATTCCAGATGAAGGCTCCCTATGCTTTTCTGAAAAATGGTACTCTCAATGCCATGTCTCCAGAACTGAGGTGCTTCAAAACACACTCCTTAATTCGCCTAAGCCTCAAGCCACCTCTAACCTTCAGCCCTTATGCAGAATTCTCCATAACATATGTGTCCATTCTATTGTCCCAAGAGTAGGCAGCTTTGAAAAAGTTATTGAACTCGACCTCCTCCTCATTCATCATCTCACCAAAGGTACTCCTCTTCATTTGGGGAATATCATTTTCAATTTCATGTTAAATGCTGTTGTTCTGGGAAGGTCTGCCCCCTATGGGATGCTCTTGACCAAAATTTTTAAATTTTTTAAATTACCTCTTGAGGACGAACCCTCTGTCCTCTTCAACAACAGTTTTTCCATGCGTAACATCAAACAGATTAAACTCAAACCCCTGGATATACCTTCCTCCAAAACATCCTTTCCTCCAAAACGTAAATCATCCAAAACTCCACCAGCCAAAAAGTCGAAAAAATTCAAAAAATCTACTCTTGCCGCTTCACCACCTCCATTAGAAAAAATCCATCCTCCTACTGATGAGACTCCATCTCCTAATCTGGAACCTATGGTAAATCCTGAACGCACTCCATCTCCTCCACGAGATTCTGACATTCCATGTCCCACCTATTCTTCACCACTGGCTATAATTCCATCTACATTCAACTATGGCACTACTACTCCAGAACCATCTGAAATGCTCCTCTTCAACTTATGGAGGATGGGGCCGAACTCTATCATGATCTGATTCTGCAACATCATACGTTCTCCCCACGAGTTCCTGGTGAAAAAGACCCTGCTGGCATGGATCACTCTGAACCAGTCACACTTGACTCATCCTCTCCACTACCGCTTCATGAAGAATTTCCCTCAGGTACTCCGTTTGTCCCTACTCCTCACACTTTTGGTTCATTATCTTTTAATCCTCTTGCTGGTGAGTCCTCCAAACCTCCTCCCGAGGTACCTGGGCAGGTTGACCCCACTCACTCCTTCTTGGAAACCTCTGATGTTCCCAAAGAAGATAGCTCCAACCACTCGAAGAAAGAGCACAAAGAACTGAAACATATGAAAATGCTGAAAAAGATTCGTAAGAACCAGAAGAAGATGTTGGAAAGCTTCACAAATTTTCAACATCAACTGACTCATTTTGGCCTCCTTCT
The DNA here is from genome assembly GCA_037974295.1 of Cicer cuneatum. Classification (NCBI taxonomy): domain Eukaryota; kingdom Viridiplantae; phylum Streptophyta; class Magnoliopsida; order Fabales; family Fabaceae; genus Cicer; species Cicer cuneatum. The sequence goes on along the minus strand of JBBPBO010001986.1, from coordinate 16,787,143 downwards.
CAATTGGATCACAAATCACTTCATCCCTACCATTCTCCCTGGAGACCGTCCTCCAATTCCGCAAGCTCAACCACCTCCGAATGCTGCATCTCAACCTTTTACCTCCTCAGATGATTCATCATCCTCTACTTAATCTTTCTCCATTCGTCTGACCTCTTCTTTTTGTTGCTGCCTCAATTCAGGGGGAGTAAGATTATGAAGACTGTTTGAAGATTGTTAAATGTGTCTTATTTGCAATTTCTTTATTTTGTTAAAAACATTCTGCTTATGGTCTGTAATAACTTTGACTTATGTTTGTTATTACTTTGTGGTTCATTCCTTATAATTATTTGTCCTTTTCTTATCAAAAAATTTCAAAAGTTTTTTTTTAAGAAAAATATTTGAAAAAAAAAGAAATTGTTTAAAACATTTCTTATAATATTGAGGGGGAGCTTATATTTTGTTCTCTCAATATCCATCATAATCTAAAAAGAATTTTGTCATCATCAAAAAGGGGGAGATTGTTGAGACAAAATCTCTCTCATATGGTTTTAATGATAACAAAATTGATTGATTATGACTCTTGTTAAATCTAATCTGTGCTCTTGAGTGATTTATAATTAGAAAATAGGTTATTCTTCAAATGAGATAAAAACTATGTAAGTCAACAAGGTTTCAAACAAGAGGATGAACCCCTCAAAGAGGATGAACCGACTATGTCCAGAATCACGTTATCTGTACTTTTCTTCCATGTGCAAAGTCAATTCAGTATTTAAAGTTTGAAAGACAAACAAGTCAACTGAAGCAACAAAGGAAGGCAGAGGATGAGCGCAGATATTTGGAATATAGTAGGATGGACCTCTAGCTCTAATACATAGGCTTATGATAAAAATGGTTCTACCTTTACACCTACACATAAAGGTTAAACTAAACAAAAGCCTAAAATAGAACCTGGCTTGCCTTGGAGAAAGAGAAAGAGAAAGGACAGCCAAGACACGGACTTCCAAAAGGCTTGCATCTGCCATACGAGGATGAACTGCACTCTCATCCTCCTGCAATCAAACAAGACAAAAGACAGCTGGATGGCATTTATGTAAATTCAGAATACTAGACCTTGACCTTTTTGATCACTGTGCCCAACGGTTATGAAGTATCAAGAACCATTGTTAGTCTATCTTCAACTCTATAAAAGGATTGATGCACTTCTTCATTACACACACAACTACAGAAATCAAAGAAAAAAGGCCAAGAGCTATCAAGTGTCATTCTCATCCTCTCTTCACACTTTCTATTGTATTACACTAGATTTTTGAATCATCCTCTTAGAAAGTGCTAGTTAAGAGAAACATCAAAACACCTTCAAACTTTACAGTAATTTCTAAGTGAGTTACACTTAGAAGTAGTTGAAATTCGTGAGAATATATTGTAAGCTTGGTGAAGCTTAAAAACACAAAGGCTGTAATTAACCTCTGAAAGAGGTTGACTGTTTTTAGTGAATTCTCACAAGTGTGTGAGGACTGGACGTAACCCTTTTTGGGTGAACCAGTATAAAGCTGTGTGTGTCAATCTCCAATCTCTCTCTCTCTCTTTTACAATTAATTTGTTCTTTCACTTAACTTGAATTTCTAACCTCTTACCTTCATCCTCTAGAAGAGGATAAAGCTTTAAAACTTAAAAGAAAATTTTTAAACGTTAAATATCCCTATTCAACCCCCCTTCTAGTGATATTCTAGTCACTTCAGTTTCCTTGAGTTGGCGGCAATGATGAGAGGCATAAATCTTGTGCTTGTTGTGATGAAGCTTGTTGTGCTTGTGGAGCAAATTGATTATGAGCTTCTTGTACTTGTTCCATTGGTCTCAAATCTGTGCAATAATATAGCTAAAAAATTTCAAAGGTAAAAGGAAAAGTAAGAGAAAACAGCTAGCATTGCTACTTGATCCACCACATTACTTTCATCTTTACACATAACTCACAAACCATTTTAGTTTACTAAGTTACCATAATTTTTTAGTAGTAATGCTTCATTTGTTTATTTTTAGAGTACTTGCTATTTTCAAATACAATACTAAAAAAAGTGTTTAATAGATTTAAATGTAAAAAATTTAAACTAAATTCATCATAAGCATAAGCTTTTGCATAAGCATCATTTTTGCTCATACATAGTATTTAATTCAAAAATTTGTATTCAACAAATGTAAAAAATTTAAACTAAATTCATCATAAGTATAAGTTTTCAGTTCATACATTCATTATGCAAAACTATAACAAAATATAACATTTAAATAAATATCGGTTATTAGCACATGCGAAACAAAAGAAGAACGTGGCGGCAGTGCGACTGGTAAAACAAAAGAAGAAGGTGGGCAGCAGCGCGACTTCAGGAAGTCTGGACAGAAAAAGAAGGTGGACGCATATATGGAACAGAAGAAGAATGTGGATGATGACTACTGAAAATCTGAAGAAGAAGAAGAATAATAATGAAACCCTATTGAGCTACTAAACAAATTTTTTAAAAAAATTACAACTAGTTCGGGTCGATGAGTTCAAATTGTTGAACCCATTACTCGAACCAAATATAAACGAGTTTCAACGGATACGGCTAAAAATCAAAAGCAATCGGGTACGGCTAAAAATCGGGTTGAGTTGGATTGAGCGATCGGGGTGACGGGTCGACCCGCACCCATGTACACCATTAGTTTCAATAATGCTTTATGCAAATGCACAAGTATTTAGCTAATATATTATTAAAAAACAATCAAGAAAAAAAACTAAATATTTTTTTAAAATAATAATAATTAAATAATAAAATACTATTTTTTAATGCCAATATTGTTAGGTTGAACGTCTTGTTCAAGTTCGAACTCGGAACCTCGCACTTGTGTGAGTTAATTATGATAGAATTTATTACCAAATTTTCTAAAATAAAAAAATTAAGAAAAAATATGTAAGTAAAATAGAAAGGAGTATAATAAAAATTGAAGTAAAACATAAATAATTAAATTAAAATAAAAGAGAATCAAAATAAGTTAAGTTAAACTAAATTAAAACAATATCAAGTAAAATATGATATTATTAATAAATTCAACCCAAACTTTACATATTGGAACAAATTAGTGGGTTGGCTCGGATTTTGTTCGTCTTTACTTATTACTTATCTCTATTTTTTTTTATGTCATCTCACTTTTGTAAGTTGGTCGTATACTCTAATAATATTAATATCAACAACTTTTGTTATTTATTCTTTTTTATTTTAAAAAGCAACTCACTTGTTACATGGACTACTTTATTGATAATGTTGCAAAAACAATTTTTTACATCGGTTAAAATTGTACCCAATTTAAAAATATTGCAGTAAAATTCCATCTTAAAATCCAATTTTTGCTAGTACATTACTTTGTGTGTGTATATATCACACCCAACATTTTCTCTCTCTTGACAAAATCATGCCTAATGTAGAAAATTCAAATATAGAAAATCCAAATTCTATATATATTCATAGTTTTGCTTATTTATCATATGTAATTAACACCAACCAATCACCATCACCATCTTAAGTAACAACCGTTGTCTTTTGAAACAATGTATGTACTCTGTCTGTTGGCTGTTAGTGTGGGTGTGATCTATCCTCAAAAAACAGCAGTTACCTTTTCATTCACTCTTTAAGTTTAACAAAAAGCTGTTTAATCCACATGTCCATCTAGTCCTTTTATATTTTTGCATGAGAGATTAACTCGAGATTGATGAATAAAAGGACAACCAGTACACAATAAATAGACTTTAAAGATATAACAGTACGGGACCATATAGTATCAATACACATAAGTTTAACAATTCCCATACAAATTGTCACTAAACTAATGTCATTGATGTAGAGTAGTTTTTTTTATAGTAAAAATAAAATTCATTTAACATTTTTAAATTTTTAAGGGTACAAAATAAAAAACATCATTAATTGTATTTTAATTTTTTAAAAGAATCAAAGTTTTGAGATAAATATAAAAAATATTTAAAGGACTAAAAATTGGAGACAAAGAGAGTATATAAATATAAGAGATAGAATAATATTTTTACTTAATTATCCTTAACAACTAGTATATTCACTATTAACGATGGAAGATAGTGAGTTAGGTGTGATGAATGTAGTATTAATTAAATAATATAATTGAAAAAAATATTAATATTATATTAAAAATTTATAGCGTCATTTATTTTAAGATAATGTTTTTTGCAAATAAATTATTTATTGTGAGATAGAAAAAATAACTTTCTTTAATATGAAAACAAAGTTTATATATGAGTTGGATAACTTATAGCTCACAAGAGGATCTATATCTTAATAGTAAAAAAACATTGACATAGGTACGTATATATTACCCACCAATGAAATCTCACGTTAATCAAAAGACTTAAGTCTACACTCTTGTAAGATATGAATCAAACTCCTTATTAATTGGATCAACTTTCCTTTGAGAACACAGCAACTTTGAATGTAAAATTAAAAACACTTGAAATTAATAAGTGACATATTCATTATGTTATCTTCTTGAATAGAATAAATAATCTTGGCATATAATTCTGAGACACATCAAGTACCCCAAGGGTTTGTACCAAAAAGTATTGCATTTGAATTCTATCATGCTTTCACATGTTGCAATATTGCAACCAAAGGTTCTACGTACAACACTAGGTACTCAACTGTTAGATGCTAAATTCCAACATGGTTAATTTCCTAAGAAGCACCAATATAATATAATTATAATATAGAAATTAATATCCTAAAGTATTAGATTTAATGTCACATAGAATTTTGGGTTTTGGTTGATGTTGTGCAATCTTCTTTGATTCTTGTTGTTGTGAGTGGAAAAAGATCAAGAGTCTTGAGAGGTCTAGTGCAACATGAAGATGTTTCATGATTAACATCCACAAGTGTCCAACCATAGTTACTCAATGCAATATTATCATTCTTCTCCACCAAACTTTGTTGGTTATAACAATTCCATTTGCAACTGACTGTCCCTTCTGATGTGTTTGCAGCTACTCCCTAAATAATCATAAAATCAAGAAAGTGGAAAAGAAACATAATTTAATTTTCTTTAACTTACACAACTCAAACTTAAAAATCATGTCTTAAATGAATCCAAGATGTTAATTGAATGTTTAGATTGATGGTCAGAATTACAGAAAATCATCGTGAATTTTGTAAAAAAAACTACACTTTAGATTTTCAACAAAATTATATTATCATCTTAATTTTGTTAAACTCATAGTGATTCCAAACTAGCACTAATTAAAGTCAACAAATGCCATGCATCCAAGAGTTAACAAAAGAAAGGAAAAAAAAATGACAAAAAAGGAAACAACACAAAAGCTTTCTACATGCATGTTTGAAAAGGAAGATTACCTCAAAAAGCAAGCTAGGTGAGTTAAATAAGGAAATGTCTTGTGTAATAGATCCAAAAGGGTAACCAAAAGTACCAACAAAATGGTTATTATCATGATTGATTTGGCAATGATGAACTTGTAGTTGTTGTTGTTGTTGCTGTAGCTGCAGTTGTTTGTTAAGTTTCCTTCTAAGTTTCTGCCTATCCCTAGCCTTATGGTTCTGAAACCAATAGAAAACATTTTTTCCTTCTATTCTACCATAGAAAGAAAGGTGAGTTGTTATTTGCTGAATTTGTGAAGCACTAGGAGTTCTAATTCCACTTCTATACAGTTCCTCTAAGATCATGAGTTGTTCTGTTGTAGGGCTCCATCTTGATGAACCTGTTGGAGACATGATTATGATTATTATTATTATAATTATTATGATTTAATTAATTTTCTCTCTTTGGAATTATAAATTTTTTTGACAAGAAGAGGAGGGTGAAAAGGATGTATAAATAGAGGGACAGAGAGAAAGATACAGTATAAGGATGAGACAAAAAGGAAAAGAGATTTTAGAATGAAAAAGGGTATGGTGAATAATTTAGATAGATAGGTAAAAAAGTACAATTAGTCTCATGCTTGTGTTCCTTTTAGAGGAGCATTCAAGTGAGGTTTGTACAGAGAGAAAGAGAGATGAATCAAGATATAACTGATTGTGGTTGTATGAGTTATCATCACCTTATTATTAACTTTTTATTTTATTTTTTTTATAAAATCACAGATAGTGTTAAGTTGGACAAACAGCACTTTTACTCTGCTCACTTAGTTAAGCACCACTAATCAATTGTAGTATCTGTTCACACTTCCATACACTGTTTGTAATAGCCTCTAATCAAGACCTGTGAAAACACACTTCAAACATATTTTTATGAGTAGTTATCATAATAATTTTTAAGTGTAGGAAAATTATAAAAATACATATTTAAATTTGTATTTTATTAATCGTTTTAATTTTTAAATGTGTTGTTTGTTAGTTAGTTAGTTTAGTGACTAAATATATAGTCAATCAATTAGTTTAGTCTATAAAATTATTGACAAATGAAATACTAAAAGATATAATTGTAATTTTGATATATTCAAAAAAGAGTAAAAACTACTGTGAATTAGTGACACACGTTTAAAGTTACTCAATTTTTCTGTTTCAAATTAAAGTATCGTTTACCTTGTCTCCATAAAATTTTATGATTGTGCCAAAGTTTTATATTCATTGATGTCGATACTATATAGTACTAAATTATTTTCAAATAAAGACTGATAGCATGCAGGCACATTCCTTGTCACATTCAATTCGCGTGTCTCCTTTGTCCACCTCTTCTCTTCTCTCAAAACAAAATACAATTCTTATATTTGAATATTTTTAATTTTCATACAATCATTTGTCTAACTCAATTTCTTTTTATCTCTATTTCTTTATTAGATTATCAATATATTACATCACTATTTCTACTATTTTCTCTCTCATAATGTCAAATAGCTCTATATATTTTTCAACAAAATATTTATATCAAAGTTCAATATAAAAAGTGTATGTGTTCATCTTTTTTAAATTAGTTCAAAATTGCATAATGATGGTAAATTTGATAGATACATAATATGTTACTGTAATTTTAACGAACATTAACTTTTAAGTTTTAACAATATCACAATGTTATGATTATTTCATTAAACTCATTTTAATTACAAACATAAATTTAGTTTAATTTATGAAACAATTATATTGACTCAATTATTGTACATTATATTGATATATATATATATATATATTTATATATTTATATATATCAATAATAATCTTAAAAAATTAATTTAATTAAATATAATTAATATATTGATTGATGTCATTTCCATGGGGACATCATACATCAAAATATGCTTTCGAGTAGCATAAGTGATTGTAATTAGAATCTTTGATTCTCCATAGGCGACCAGGGATATCCTCATGATTTAGAGGTTTTATGCCTTTAACCCTTAATAGGTGTTTTGAGATACTCCTATATATCCCTGCAACTAATTAGACCTTTTACGTTTGTGATAAGGCTAATCTCCAAGTGAGTAGTGGGTCGTCTTATATTCTTTTTCCATACAAATTTAAACTACTTCTTAAATTAATGGGCTACTCCAAAAATAGAATTCGAATTTTTTTTTTAAAAGTTAATCATGTTAGCAATACTTTGGATTCACTTTAGCAATAGTCAACACTAATATTTTTTTTAATATAAAAATAGCCAACACTAATTCTTTCAATGAATTAAAATTGATTTTAGTATTTTTAGATTTTTCAACTAACGATTTTGTCTTTGATTCTTATTTTTATAAATTACAACTACTTGTACTTTTCTTCTCTAAATTTCATTTTATGTTTAAATTTACTTTCACGTGAAAATATCTAAATATATATATAAAATATTTTAATTAACTATTAAAATAAAACTAATTTTATGAAATATTTGTAAAATATAGTTTAATTGATAAATATCGATAGTGTTAAATTAATATTATATTTCATATTGAAATATAAAATTTCACATTTATAAATAAGTTTCAGATAGTATTTATAAATAAATAAAAAATTAATTTTACAAAATAAATTAAATCAAAATTAATTTTTGCCCCAAATATTTAACACATATTGAGTTGGTAGTATAATATATTATGTGTGTATTTATTTTTAATAGAAAAAATATGAAATATTTGTGAGTGGGGTTGTTATTATTGAGAAAGGTAACAAGGTACACTTGGTATATGAGTAGAGTGTTAGAGACAATGTTAGAAAAGGGTTGGAGTTGGAAAAATGGCAAGTGATTGACAGTCACAAGTGGGGTCTCTGCTGGATATATGCATGCAGCAGCATGCTTATATATTTAATTTCTGACATTTTGAAAACGCAATGCATCGAACAGTTAGAGTCTATAAATGCATGTAACAGAGTGTCCAATGCCTTGTCTTTTTTTGCTTTTGAGTTATCATCTCTGTCAACATTCTTTCTATCATCTCAACCGTTCATTTTCAAATTCAACTACGTCATCATTATCAAATTAAGTCAACCATGTGTAATTTTTTATGTCACTTAGTTAGTTTGAGAGCATCATATATTATATCTCTCATCATCTTGTACTTCTTGTTTACGTATTTCGTTACTTGCTACAGTGTTTTTTGAGATGTCAATATATTTTCTATAAACAAAGTCATAATAAATATATGTGTGGGGACTATAGATAGTACTCTCAAGTTATATATACAGTTTTATAAATAACACATAGTGACAAAAATGTGCATGGAAAATATCTTTATCTTCTTATAAATGAAACACTATTTTTTCGCTTTAAATGTTCATTCAGTTATTGGATATTTTTTATTTTAAACTGAGATATTATCTTTTTATTTTAAATTTTGTTTATTTAAAAAATATATATATAAGTGAGGCCATGAGAATTCTCTAATTCAATTTCTTTTGTTAAAAGTTAAAATTAAGTTATTGGTAAAAATATTTAAATATACATTTTATTCTCTTTTAAGAATCCATCAATTTAGTAATTTAATTTTATGAAATAACAATTTAGTCTTTTAAAATTATTAGTCAATTTTAGTTTTATATTTCAAATTTTATGGCATAATTTTAAGATTTGCTACTTATTTTGGTATAGAAAAAGACTTTATTTGTTTCGATGGATGTTTAGAAGAGTCACTTTAAAATATAAAGCCACTAAGATAATGCTTTAGGTCTCTAAAAGAATTAAAATTTACTTTATAAATATCATTATACTCTAATATATTAAAAATTAAAACTAATAAATTCTTATTTAAAATAAATATTGTCTCAACAAATGTTAAATCAATTTACTTTATTATTAATTAAAAAATAAATATTATACAAATTTGATTATCTTAATTTAATAAATTATTATATTTTAAAGCGTAAAAATAATTATTAATTTTGTTGTTGTAACTTTACTAAATACTAATACTTTAAAACGTCTCATATTAAAATTTATCTTATGCCTCTAAATATGTTAGGTCAACTTTAATACATATTAAAGAATTTTTTTGGATGAAGGCACTATTTGATTAATATTTTTTTATTTAAGAAACTAATTTGTAGTTTTATAAATTTAAAAACACTAAATTGATTGACCCTTAGAACTTCAATAATTAAATTGTCTATTTACTCATTCAATCTTTATTTTTGTATCGACTTTCAATAGAATGCCCATAAATTAAATTAAATTCTATTTGAAACAATTTTTAATTAGATATATTTTACTTTTTTTTGTAATGTAGTAGTAAATAGTTTTTAATTTTGTTAAGAAGGAGAAGTTGAATTTGAATACATAAATCTTTTTATCACGCGAAAGTTCTCGACAATTTTTTAAAAAATATTACTTATTTTATTTTTTATTTTGTTTATAGGAGACATTTGAGTTATAATTTGTTAAATAGAAATTGATAGAGAACAAATGACCAAAATGTTGGCATACAATTTTGAAGAAACTTTTATATATGAATTTGATTGAAGGTAATTAGTTAAAAATTATAAGAAAAAAATATTTGTATTAAAAATCTTTAAAAAATAATAATTATTAAACGTGACAAGATTGTGAAAACCAAATTATATAAGTCTATAGAATAATCATGGTGTATGTGATTTAATATATATTAATTGGATTGTGATGAATTTTGACTAAATCTGACATGACATATATGTTAATAAATATGCTAATTAATATAAATATTGCAGTGTATATTGTTGGGTTATTATTGTCGAGATATATATTTGAGTCTAATATGTGAAGGTGACATGCTATCTGTGCATTTTTTATTATTATACAAATTAATATGACCAAAAGATATGCATCATGTTGATTAGTACATGTAAATTCTCATTACATTGGTATGTGTATATTGATTAAAATTTATTTTACCAATTTTTTTTAATTATTAAAATTGCACTTTTTTATTAAGTTCAATGTTTAAGATTAGAATAGTGCCTCCAAAATCTTTAAGACGACTTTGAACAAAATACATCAATTTTTGTAAACTAAATTATAATTTAAATACCTATTATTAAAAAACCAGAGGAAATAATTTATAAAAAAATTACAAAACCAACTACTATACTTATAAAATAAAATAAATTTTCCAACTAATTTTTAATTATTAAAAATGTCAACCAAAATTTAATTTATTACATCCTTTCAATATATTTTTATAAATTTACAACTTAAAATTATTATATACAATATAATATTATATTTTTTATTTATCTATTAAAATTTTAAAATTTAACCACCTAATATTTTAATTCAAAATTCGCGCCACCGAATTTACATAACTCTGAATGACCAAAACCATTTTTCTTATGAACCAGAAAGGTAAGAGCAAAACAAAATCTCTATCATTAAAAAAGACTACTGATTCATTTTTATAATAATAGACCTAGGTCCACTAATAAAAAAGACTAATGCTGATTCATTTTTTAAATAATACTTAGGTCGGGTATTGGATATGGGTCAATTTGTGGATAAGAATGCTTGGTCCTCCTTATAGTTTATGAGCGTGCAAAAAGACGTTGAAGAACTTTATATATGACTTGAGGAATTTTGAAATATTTGCTCCATCATCTCTTCTGAGATGTAAATATGTCCTACAATTTAGTAAATGCTAACCAGGTACTTAATGATTTAAATATAGAAATATTATTTAAAAATAATTTATTTAATTTTTGAAAAGTTTAAAATTTGTCTTAAAAGTTATGTTAAAAAAAAAAATACAATTTAATAGTACGTGACTAATGATGATCAATAAGTTGGTCGACAAAAATTTGATTTTTACTCTTTTTCTAGGGTTGAAGTCAGTACACCTGTACCAACATTGGCTAAACAGGCCTACACTAAGATTAAATGACCCGTTACTTTTTGTAGGGTTGTAACGAGAGGTTTATACCATGCATCCCTATATTTAAACCTCCCACTCCCCATTTTTTTTAAATTCCTAAAATATTCTTTTTACCAATTATAAATTTATTTTTAAAAAATTAACAATCACTTTTTAAATTCGAAACTTTATGATTTTATTGTCTAAGTCGAATCTTTCAAATTCTCGAAGGTATGTTTGTGAAAATTTCGAAACTTTCTGAGAAGTTGAAACATTCGAAGTGAAAATTTGTGTGTTTTCAGATCAATTTCGAAACTTTCGCTGAAACTGAAACCTGCGAAACCTTTCGAAGGTTTCACTTGGAAGGAAAGTTTCGAATATACTTCGGAAGTTTCAAATTTGGTCAAAGTTTCGAAAATCATTCGGAAGTTTCACTCTCGCCAAACTTTCGAAGAGCTTTTGGAAGTTTCAATTTACCAAAGTTTCGAAACTAATTTGAAAGTTTCATTTCAAAATGAAACTTTCGAAGCTTTTATTTTGAATAATTTTTATTTTATTTTTTAAATATGTATTATTGTTATTGTTATTATTATTATTATTATTAATTAAATAGAGTAAACTTTTTATAATCAGGTATGAGTAGAGTTGAGGTTCTTGGTACAACGGCGACTATAGATTCTACGGATAAATTTATTACTGATCAGGTATTTTTACCGATAATTAAATTTAGAACTGATAAATTTAATGTATTAACATATATTAATGTTTTAATTTAAATATTTATTTTATTCTAAAATATTTATTTGAAATATATGTTTTGTAGATATTTCCTTCTCGAGAAGCTGTATTTGAATGGGCAAAAAAAATTGGAATGCAAAATGGAATTTTAATTGTTACAATTCGATCAGATAAAGCAACGGGAAAGAGAGGCAGAAAAGACAAATTAATTTTGGGATGCGAAAGAGGCGGAAGGTATAAATCAAAATCAAAATCAACAGTAACTTGTTCTCACAAAGAAAACTGTCCGTTTAAACTCAGATGTATACGATCGAGTTTGGATGAAGGATGGACAATTAGTGTTCATTGTGGAACACACAATCACGATTTAGCCAATACTTTAGACGGTCATTCATATTTGGGGCGTCTAAATGAAGAGGAGAAAAAAATTTGTCAATGACACGACAAAGTATAAGCTTGCACCAAGGTTCATTTTGAATGCTTTGAAAGAGAAAAATAAAGATAATGTCACAATTTCCACTCAAATATATAAAGCAAGAAGTACTTATCGATCATCTTTAAGAGGTTCATACACAGAAGTGCAACATCTGTTGAAGTTAATACAAAATGAAAATTATGTGCACTGGACAAGAAGACGGGATAATTCAGATGTTCTAAGAGACATATTTTAGACGCATCCTGATTGTATAAAGCTGTTGAACACGTTTCATTTTGTTTTGATATGTGATAGCACATACAAAACAAATAGATATCGGTTACCGTTGCTTGAAGTTGTCGGTGTGACATCTACTGGTTTGACATTTTCGGTTGCATTTGCCTATTTAGAACGAGAGCGACAAAATAACTTCATATGGGCATTTCAAAAGGTAAGACAATTGTTCGTATCTGAAAATTTAATTTCTAAAGTTATTATGACGGATAGAGATCTTGCCATGATAAATGCTATTGGTGTTGTATTTCCTACTTCAATTCATTTGTTGTGTCGTTTTCATATTGAAAAAAATGTTGGGGCAAGATGCAAACAATATGTGAGTAAGGATAGACAAGATGAAGTAATGGATTTATGGAAAAAAATTGTATTTTCGGCTAGTGTGGAGGAGTATGATCATCACTTGCAACACTTTGAGCTAGTGTGTACGGATATTATTCTTTTTGTTGATTATGTTAAAGATTCATGGTTGACACCTTACAGAGAAAGATTTGTCATGGCTTGGACGAACAGAGTGATGCATTTAGGGAACACAACGACCAACAGGTATTTTTAAATAATGATTTGTATTGTTTTAGAAAAATGATTTAGTGATTTATGTGATTTGTTTTAATTTGTGTTATTTAATTTATTTGTAGAGCGGAGTCTGCTCATTGGAGATTGAAAAACATGTTGCAGACTAGTAAGGAGACTTGTGTAAAAGTTGGGATGTTGTGAATATGATGTTGAAGAACCAATTGTGTAGCCTCAAATCAACTTTTCATAAATCTATTCTCGATGTGGAGCATGGGTATAATTCACCATTCTATTAGAGATTACATCATTGTGTGGCAAGAAAATGTTTTGAAATTATTGACAAACAATTGAAGAGGGTGAAGATTGTAGGTACTGACAAAACAAAATGTGGTTGCTCAATCAGAACAACTCATGGATTACCATGTGCTTGTGAGTTGGCAAAATTGCAGATGTCTGGTAATGTTATTCCCTTAGATAGCATTCATATTTTTTGGAGGAAATTAAGCATTGAGCAAGAATTGGAGGATGAAGAATCTTTATCAGATTATGATTTTTCAAAAGAGTTGGAAGCAATGAAGGCATACATGAAGAAACAAGATATTGTTGGTCAAATGATATTCAGAGCAAAAGTGCGTGAACTTGTATTTCCACAAACAACAACAATGGTTCCACCACCTGATAAAGTGAGAACCAAATGATGTACTAAAATGAGAAAAGAATTTGATAGTCCTTGTGATCCATCATATTGGGAGTATGTCGATGCATCTCATGGATCTCCAAATCAATCATCACAACGTTCTGCGAGGCAATCATCACAGCATCCTGCAAGTCAATCATCACAACGTTCTGCAAGTCAATCATCACAACGTCTTGCAAGTCAATCATCACAGGGTCCTGCAAGGCAATTATCTAAGATACATTTTCCTACATTCATTCATCTGTATATCGAGGACATAATAGATGTTGAGCCTGATGGAAATTATGGGTATCGCGCCGTTGGAGCTTTGTTAGGTTGGACAGAAGAATCTTGGCTTTTAGTTCGAACACAATTGGAGAAAGAGATTAATTTACACAAAGACCTTTATTCCAAAGTTTTCGATGACAACATTGAAACCGTGCAGAAGTCGTTGATGATTTCTAGATTGGGTGCTCAAGGAAAAGATAAGTGGATGACTATACCAGATTTAGGTTACGTGATTGCAACAAGATATAATGTCATATTGGTATCGTTGTTGCGTAATCTGAATATGACATTTTTTCCGCTGAATAAAGGACCATTGAAAGATTATTCTCTTAATCATTTAATAGCAATTGGATTCATCAATGAAAGTCATTGGGTACAGGTAAGTTTTATGATCTATAGTAATGTTTAATAATAATATTTGCTTGTTTAGATAAATTAATGTTTACTATTTTATTTTTCAGATCAAATTCAAGTATGATTGTCCGTTGCCACCTACCTCACAAAAATGGAAAGACTTTTGTAGTGATTGTGCAAAGACATGGCAAATAGCTTATGTAGAACGTATGAAGCATTGGGAACACATTGATCCATCATTTGACAAATCATCTTGTATTTCATTAAGTCAAGATTAGATTATATGTTTAAACTTTTAGACATTTAGTTATTACAAAGATTTATGTTTAAACTTTTAGACATTTAGTTATTACAAAGATTTATGTTTGAACTTTTAGACATTATAATTTACTTATGGTTATGTGGTAACAAGTTGAACTTTAATCATTTACTTATACAAAAATAGATATAAAAAAATAGATATTAATATAAAAATATATTTATACAATTTAATGGCAACACACAATAACTAATCGTCTCCTGGGAAGAGTCTGCTTAACTCAGTGAATATATTATGAGCTTCACCAAATGGAGTTACACACAGTAATCCCCTACGTATAAGCTCAGATGCTAGCCGATCTCGTTCCGATGATGGACCAACACGTGCAAATGATGATGATGGAATCTGGGGATCGTGTGCAGCAGTAGGTGACCTAGAAAGTGGAGCAGCAAAAGGTGTACTGGAAGGAGCATCAGTAGGTGGAGGGAGGATCAGAGGATGTGAAATATTAAGGTACCACACAAAATAGTATGCAGTGACTTCTCCCGGAAACGTCGCCAGAGGAGATAGACTCCAGAATGTAGCTATACATGATCTAACATTATTCTGCCACTCCCAATCTATACTCCTAGGCATCCGAGGAACGTCACGCGGAATGCACTGAATATGATCAAACTGTCGAAGACATCGCTCTGGAAAATATGGAACTGAAACTCCTGCCCATCGAAGGTATCCGGAGAACATTGAAGACGAGACAAAAGGATTATTAGCTCGATCATCATCATATGGTGTAAACAATACATCATCGAGCAACATAGAGTCAAGTCTCCGCCTGTATGTCATCAGTCCACCTTCAACTGCGTGTTTTGCAGTCCACCTACATGCTCTTGGAAGATGTGCAGGAACCGTTCCACTATCACCGCGTTTACATATCCTAGGAAAGTGTTCGTAAATCCAGCACTGCACCAAATAATACAAAAAACAAAACAACAAAATAATCAAATAAATATATACATAACACAACTGAATAATTAAATAAATAAATAACACAACTAAATAAATAAATAACACAACTAAATAAATAAATAAATTCAAATACCTGTAATAGGGTCATGTAACCCCCCAGCTGTCTAGTGTGATGAACGGCTCCATCTCCTAGGTTGTCGTATAGTACAACCAATGCAGTAGCACCCCATGCAAAATCCCGGCAACGATCTAAATCAGCAAAAAAAACTAACATATTATGCTTCCACACGAGTGTGTGTTTTGTCAGCAAAAATGGTGCTACCAACTAAATGCAATAGATAAGTTCTGGCAGCACACTCATACATGTTAGCTTGAATTAAACGCTGATATAAATCGCGCAACCATTGCAACCTATACTGTGCACACTTGTTGTAGTTGATCTCAGCAGCAGCTTCCTCCCAAGTGGCTCCTAGTAACTCATGTGTAGCCATCATAGCATTATTAGTATTCATGTTCAGTGGTGCATCAAAAAAATTACCTCGTGGTTTGATATGAAGGAGAGTGGCGACGTCGTCTAATGTGATCGTCATCTCTCCGAATGGCAAATGAAACGAGTTGGTCTCCCTATGCCACCTTTCCACAAAGGCGGATATCAGACCAGCATCAACCATCGTCAAGTAAGCGGAAGACAAATGTAACAGCCCAGATTCTCCTATCCAATGCTGTACAGCTTCTGGTATATGAACTTCCGCAAACCTTTTCAGTTTCAAACCATGGGTAATAACTTTCAACGAGCCACGATCCTACAAGTAATTAAATAAAGAACATATCAATAAATATTTATTCATAATTAATGAAATAATGTACCGAGTATAACAAATAATTATACTTAGTTAAAAAATTAATTAATTAATTAACATTTACCTCTCCTTCCCATATCTTACGCACCACGTGGTGTTCGTACTGTGTCAGCACAAATGAATCCACTGGTCCTCTAGGGAAACCGGACTGCTGATCCTCATCAGCACCAACCTCATCAGCACCAACCTCATGTTCAGCAGGCTCATACTCCATCTGTGCATGCTCATCTTCCTGAACATGCTCAGGCTCAGGGACATCCTGCTGAACTTCCTCGTGTCTACTACGGCGGCGATTGGCTTCATTCCGTCGTCTGTTTGATGCTGTAGGCGGAATTCTATCCGCAATAGTGCGAATGATCTGTCCAAACGCACCTCTAGTTCTAGGCACTGCAAAATTTAGTTAATGTTATATCAATATATCAATCTGAGAAATATAATCAACTACACAAAATATGGACTCTTACAAAAATCTAGAAAGTAGAATTTTGGAAAATCTGAGAAAATATGTGAAAATCTGGAAAATATGAGAAAATTTGGAAAATTTTCGAAAGTTTGGATGAACACCAAACTTTCGAAGCTTTAAATCTGGAAAACCTTCGAAAGTTTCCAAGAAAACCAAAGTTCCGAAGTTCATATTCTGGAAAATCTGGAAAACATTTGAAAGTTTGGATGAACACCAAACTTTCGAAACTTTAATATCTGGAAAACTTTCGAAAGTTTCCAACAAAACCAAAGTTCCGAAGTTCATATTCTGGAGAATCTGGAAAACATTCGAAAGTTTGGATGAACACCAAACTTTCGAAGCTTTAATATCTGGAAAACTTTCGAAAGTTTCCAACAAAACCAAAGTTCCGAAGTTCATATTCTGGAGAATCTGGAAAACATTCGAAAGTTTGGATGAACACCAAACTTTCGAAGCTTTAATATCTGGAAAACTTTCGAAAGTTTCCAACAAAACCAAAGTTCCGAAGTTCATATTCTGGAGAATCTGGAAAACATTCGAAAGTTTGGATGAACACCAAACTTTCGAAGCTTTAATATCTGGAAAACGGAGATGGGAAATGCTCGAATGTTGTTGGAAGATGGATTTCGAAGCTTTGAACTTTTCGAATGTATCAGAGAATGCACTAAAGTTCCGAATCTGAGGGGTGAAAAAATGAGGAGATTTTTGTTGATTTAGGGTTATAAGTTAACACTAGGGGTATTGTAGACATTTCACAACACATGGGGGGTGAGAGGTTTAGGTGTAGGGGTGCATGGTATAAACCTCTTGTAACGATTTGCTATCACATTGAATAATTCTTATTGAATATATCAAAAAATATGCAGCATGCTTGTATCGATACTTTATCAAATAAGTTTGATAATTAAGATTTCTACGAAATTCAATTTCTATAATTTTTATCGAGTAAGTTTTATTTTATAGCTATCGATATTCAATTTCTATAATTTTTTGTATGTATGATTATTAAAATAATATAAAAATATTTGACGGTTGAATCTATAAAATTTAATGTCGGCAAATAGTTATTAAACAAGTTAACTCTAACAAGAGTTTTCTTTAGAGTAAGTTGATCTCTACTTTTTTTTTTTAATACAACAGAGGGCAAAATCTTAAAAAAAATTAAGAAGCTAACAGACATTCCTAGACATGCAACCTCTAAAAATGTTATTAAATAGGAAACTTTCATGCTCACTAGAAAGAGTTTCCAAAACACAAGCACTAAAAGAGTCCAAGAAAAAATTGAAATTGCTAGTCAATTCATACATATGTTTTCTTTCTGTGGGATATGATTAAATTGTACATGTCAATTCAAGTTCATAATCTTTTGAATACAAAAAACCAAGGTGGACACATTTTGACTAATCTCATAGTTATATATAACCATGTCAATTAGAACCTTGAAATCCTTCTACATGATGAAGTGGGAGATTCCTTTCCTTTAAACTAAATCTAATGTCAAATACAAATCTCACATCTCTATACAAAGACATCAGATGTTTCAAGCTTACGAATATAACACACCGATTAATTTGCCATCATAATCACAAAAGACCATTACACCCAACAATATCCCCACTATTAGTGGTAAACTTTTAGAAAGTAATATAAAATTTTGAATTTTTTCTAAAATAATTATATTATATTTGTCTTATACTCTTCCTAGTTTAATTATAAATAAAATACACAAAAAAATCAATATGCATTAACAGTCTAAATTATTTTACACTTCATTCATTCAATCACAGACTAAATTAAAAAAAATGTTCACAATAATTAATTATTTAATGTATTAAAAAATTTATTATATTTACTAAGTTTTTCTTCGTAAAAAGATTTTTTTTACAAAAATTATATATACATACATACATACATACATATATATATATATATATTTTGGAGTTTTAAAATAACATCGTTTAAAAAGGTGATATTGGTTATATTTGCTTATGGTTTTTTTTACTCATTATTTGCTTATAGTTTGGTGCCCCAAGATTTATTTTTGTTATAATTGAGATCAGGGAGTAGTAGGTACCAATTATTCAAAATTATATTTTATATTAATAATAAATAAATAAAAATATCAATAACATGCGTACTATATTCAATTCAAATAATTAAAAGAAAACAATAAGGATATAGTTTTATATATATTTTAAATTATTAAATAATGTGATGGTATAGTAAAAAGTTGTCCCGACTCAGCTGTTTGTTGGGGGCATATTTAGAGTTAACAATTGAGAAAACTTAAGAAAATTGATTATTTATTCTAAATTGGTTACTCTTACTTTTAAAAATCAGATCATTTGTTAAAGGTTAAAAAATAAGTGACTGAATTATGTTGAGACAACTAAAAATATACGTTTTATTATTTTTTATATCTTTAGAGAAGACAATCAATGTGTATACAATATTACTTCTTTAGGTCTTCATGTAATGATTTTGTTTGGTGGGATAGTACCCCTTCTTTTATTTTATAATTGTATAACTATAATAAGTCAGAGTTTCTTGATTATTGTTTTTGGTGATGTTTTTTGAGAGATTAGTCTTTTGTTTGCTGTGTACTTTTTTTCTTTTAGATTTTTATGATAAAGTTTTTAATTATGCAGATGTTGTTATACTGTTGACTACATGAATATTGTATTGAGATGCTAACATAGTCGATATATTTTGGCTATTATGTGATACTTTTACGCTCTAATTTTAAAATATATTTGGATCCTAACTCAATAAAATAGTTTAAAATTTTTTTTACTCAAAATAGTTTAAAATTTAGGTAATTAACATTTAAAGGTATCTGGTACAAAGGAATTTTTTTCAAAGGAATATTTTAAAAAATTGCAATAATTTTATACCTGAAAATTTGAAATAATATAAAACAATACATTGTTTATAATTTAAGAATATTTTTTCTCATTTTCAAAACTAAGTTCACATGTGTCTCTTCTATTTTTATTATTTTTTTCTTAATACATCAAGTTTACTCTATTTTTTTTTTATCTTATCTATTTATCTCTTCTCAAACCAAACACACCTTAAAAGAATATTTTCTATTTCCTGACTTATCACTGTTTGGAATAGGTGATTTAGCGAATTAAACAAATGAGAGGAAGAAAAAAAACAAAATAGAAAGAGAAAGTTTTACACCGTTTGTTTTTCTTCTTTGCACCTTACTCTTTACTCTCATTTCTTCTCACCTTCACCGAAGGCTTCTCCACCATTTAATCGCTTCTACTTTCCCACTTCAGATCCGTAAATCCACGTCACAGTTGTTTTCGGAAAAAGCAACGCATCAGAGAATCGCGTCGAAGCAGATCAGAACTTCACTCCCCACTGCGATTCACAACATAGAGTATAATGTTTCCTGTACAGTTTTTGAAATTTAAATTTGATATATGTATCACAAATTACACGCTTTAATTAATTTCATAATACCAAAATTTTTACTATGTTGATTTTTGAATGACACTATCTTCAAATGTTGGTTGCTAATGTTATAATTTGGGTTTTTCTTGATATTTTATTTTGCTTTAACCCACCCAACCCCAATTTGTTTCTGTTTTTCGTTGATAAAATAATGAATCAATGTTAATTTTTTCTGCACATTAATAGGGCACTCATCAATTTGTTTCTGTGTGCTTGGTTTTGTATATTACACTATTTCTTGATGCTTGATTATAATACCTTGAAGCCTATGAATCACTGACACAGACACAGACACATGAAACTGATACACCTGACACCAGTAATAATTGAAGAAAATAGAATTGGTTGAATATATCTACATGTGTCGTGTCGGTGCTCTATAGCTTGAAGCTGTTGTTGTTATTGAGTAGAGGTCATTGGTTTTTTTTCCATTTTAGTTTCTCTCAATAATCAAGCTTGTTTAGTTACTATTAGTTGTGATATGTCCAGTTGGCTGTTTTGTGGAGAACTCAACAGAAGAGTCCATCTAAACACAATTGCTTTCCCTCATGTGAATAGTAGGTTTTCAATAGTATTGTCAATCGCGAAAAGTAGAAAATAGTGTTTTGTTCAAATTCCGTTAAGCTGCAGTGCTACAGCTCCCCTATTTGACAACACTTTGTACAAATTAGCGTATTGTGAAACAAAAGAAATTTGTTCAAATTCCGCTACACTCTAGTAATTTAGCCGCTATTTGACAACATTGGATTTGAAGAGTATATTTTGGTTCATTTTCTACCTGATATTAAGGAGACTAATCCAAGTGTATTTGCATTCACTTTACTTCTGTGCCTTCTATAAATTAATTGTGTTTTCCTTGTTGGTTGTTCAGGTTGAGCATGCTAAGTCTTAACTGTTGCACGCGACATTGATGTACACTTTTCGACACATAGAATTGTAGCTATCCTGGTACTGTTATCACTGAAGATAGACAGGGAAATGGGAAAACTAGCTCTTGCAGCAATAGTGAGCTCATGGGTTGTTCCTATCACCATAATGGTTAATCACATAGTTCCCAAGCCATATATGGTAAGAAAAAGTTTAATAACTTGGGGAACGGACAGTTGCTTATATTATCATGGTTCAATATAATTGATATCCATGACTTGCAGGATGAGATATTTCATATACCACAGGCTCAGCAGTACTGCAAGGGAAATTTTGGAAGTTGGGACCCTATGATTACCACCCCTCCTGGCCTGTATGTCATGTTATATCTTTGCTTTCCCTCTGTCTCCATCTTTAGGAAATATTTGATCTCAATAGCTTATATTATACTACTTTTCTGTAATGAAAAAAGCATTTCTATATTAAACTGCCTACGGAGGTTAGTTCAGTTGGTAACGAACAACTCAACAAAGCACTTTGCTTGAAAGGCTTAGGTTAAATTCTATTTCTCACTGCTGGTGATCCCCTTGTTGGGCGATTGGTGGTAGATAGTACTATAAATCCTCACTGAAACATGCGGCATATCTTGTCCTTGGAATGGGGTAGCTCTACCCCCCATTCACTTAAACCAAAAGAAAAAAATGAATAAAAAACAGCTTATGTATGATGTAATGAAAACGAAATGGGAAGAACACATGATAGGATGAATAATAGAAAATATGAAAACATTCATAAACAGTTAACTAGATAGTATATACCAAATTGTGGTTTGTGCAGAACTTTCGTTTGGTTGTACTGTATACTAGTTTTTGTAACGGTCTACTGAATATATTTCAGCACTTGGAAAGGAAGCGGTTATACTATAGGAATATATAATCTGAAATTTGGATATTTTCTGGACATGATGGGACTTTTTATTGATTTATCGGCATCTTAATTATAAATCTTTTGGTCTGCTTCGGTGCTTCAGCAGGAATTGCAGTGGGTGACATTTGATAAATGTGTAGACAAGGGTTGTTCTGGGTATCATTTCAATTGTAAACAAATATCATTAACACTCTTGAAACTTCATCCATTTATTCAAGTGAATAAACTCCTAATATAGCAATTTATAATTGATGGTTGTTTTGTTTGGTCTAACTGTTTAAGTGATTAGTTAATAAATGAAGAATCATACTAATAGGAACAACTGTAAGGTAATGAATGTATATACACACACACACACACACACACACACAAACTGCTTAATTGAAGGAGTTAATACTAAATGCACATCTGGGAAAGATATTGGGCCATTTTGAATAATTAAAAGCTGTGGATGTTTGCTAAATTATTTGTAACTATCTGGCTCTGCTATAAGATAATATTGAGTACTGCTAAAATCTGAGGATCAAGAGTTTGAGTGAACAAACAATTTTACCTTGATGAATATTATCCACAACCTAATATAAGTTATCTAAAGGATAATATAGTATCAAATACCACTGTTGATCTTTCCAATATAAAAATTTCTGCAGGTACTATCTTTCACTTGCCCATATTGCTTCTTTGTTTCCAGGCCTTTACTGTGTAGAAGCCGCTTCATCATTTTCTGATATATGCTCTGCTTCCATTCTTCGATCAATCAATGGTGTCTTAGCAGTCATATGCAGCATAATTCTGTATGACATTATTATTCACTTGAAGCCAACACTTGGTGACAGAAAGGCGATGCTTCATGCAGTTGTCCTATCCTTGTACCCTCTTCACTGGTTCTTCACTTTTCTTTATTATACAGACATTGCATCCATTACTGCAGTGCTGGCTATGTATCTTGCATGTTTGAAAAAGAATTATTGGTTTAGTGCATTGGTAAGGTATATTTAGACTTTTATGTTGCAAGCATGTATATAAATAGATATCTAGCTTTTTTCTGTTATATATCATTATTTTTATTTAAGTTCCTTTATTTTAATATCATGTGATTACAGAAACAGATGCCTACTGTCTATAACTTGATATTTGTTGCTGAATGTACTTACTAGACAGAATCCATTTGTTTCTTATTATGATCCATTGTACTTATAACTAAGGGAAGAAAGTATATTCTTATCATTATTGGAAGACCCAATAAATTCAAAATATACTTAATTAATTCCTCATGGTCATCTGAGTTCAGAAAAAACTTCATAAAAATTTATTTTTGTACTATGTGAATTAGTTTTATTTTCGTAGCTATTATTAGTTCAATGGATCTTTTCTATACTTTTTCTGTTGTATGCTTGTTCCTATGACTTGGTTTCTTGAATTTGGTTTGCATGACTCTTGGTACTTGTAAATTCTTATAGAATCTACAAAATAAGGAAGCTCAAAGGAGAAACCCTTCAATCCTTCACCATTAGCGTTGAGATTGTAAAGATATTAAAAATATTTTTGTGCTCATAACTTTATTGAGGAATGAAAAGGAGGTCTTTTGAATCAATTTTTTTTTCTTTCGCTTTTTATGTATGTTGATGAATAGGTTTAGACACTTCCTATGTATGGACTATTTTACCTTTAACATCATATATAGATAATTCTTTATGTAATTCTATTTTAAAGAGTGGCTGTAATAAATCCAATATTGTCTATGTAGGTTGGAGCCTTTGCAGTTGTTGTTCGACAAACAAATATTATATGGGTCCTTTTTGTTGCATGCATTGGTATAATAGACATTTCTCTGATGCATGGAAAGGGCAATGCAAGGAAAGTCAAGTCAAATGTATCAATTGAGCATGATTTCACATATTCTACTGGTACAAGTGCAAAGAGTTTAGATCTGAAAAGGCGAAAGTCTGTAAATACTGCTAAGCACTCGTTGCCTAAGACAAGTGCATCTACTCCTCGCTATTCATCAGGTTTGCTTATACATGTTTAGGAAAACCGCAAGGTCTCTTTTATGCTCATACATAAGAAAATAAAATATTTATAACCAAGTTCATGGCAGAAAATTCATCCATCCCACTCCCCTCCCCCATATTGTGCAAAACATAAATACATATATTAATATTATTTTGCAGGTTTGGTTGATGAAATTTGCACAATCCTTTTAACATTATGGCGTATGAAGTGGGAGCTTTTAATTTCATTTAGCCCCTTTCTCTTGGTGTTGATGGCCTTTGTTATATTTGTCTATTGGAATGGAAGTATTGTTTTGGGTAACATTCGTTTTCTTGTTATCCCTTGTGATGATCTTTTTGTCCAATAAAACCCTCTTTCTAATATATTTTACTGATACTGCAGGTGCAAAAGAAGCACATGCTGTTACCCTACATTTTGCTCAGATACTTTATTTTAGTTTAGTCTCTGTTTTTGCTCAGGCTCCCATGCATCTCACTTTCACCCATGTTGTGGACCTGTTTCAATCGTTTTGGAGACGTAGGCCCCTTAGTTACATTCAGATGTTCCTGGCCCTTATTGCTGGCATTTTCTCTGTACACTTTTTCAGGTTACATCAGTCTCATATCACTGATTTAACTGGCTAGCAGAATCTGTATTTGATTTTTCAGTGATGAACTGCATGTTCTGGTGAATTCCATCTGATTTTTTTTGATACAGTAAAATTTGAAGCTCATATTTCCAAAAGCATTTTATTAGTATTATTTTATTCTTTATTTTCATTTTCATTTGATAACATATCAAGTGATAAATTATCCATGCATGTTGCATAAATCTTGGAACACTTACTTACTCATGAAGCTCAACTCAATATAAATCTCTAATTCAAGAAAATTAATACTTATGATGCATTCTAAGACTTGATTAATCTCAATTGTTTTGTTGAATGTCTTTCAATTGATTTTTGCAGTGTAGCTCATCCATACCTTCTTGCCGATAACCGGCATTACCCTTTCTATCTCTGGAGGAAAGTCATCATGGCTCACTGGTCAATTAAATATCTTCTGGTGCCAGTTTACGTGTATTCATGGCTTTCAATCATCCATATGTTGGGTTAGTATATTGCCAAACAAAGTATTTTGTTTGGTTCAATTGCTTTTGGTGTTATAACTAGAAAAATTATATTTAGACGCATAAATTTGACATCAAATTTCGACAACAAATTAATTTATTAACACAGTTCAAATTTGTGGTTAATTACATTCAACAGATGGTTAATGAATGTAGCAAAGTATCGCAACTCACTAATCATCTACATAACACAATTAACCATGATTTTGAATGTCATTAACCTCAATTTTCAAATGTGTATTTGAATACAAATTGTGGTTAATGAATATCATGTATATTTGAACAATTGAAAATCATGTATATTTGAACACAATTTGGATGATTAATAGATATATGTATATTTGAACGCTTGAAAATCATGGTTAATAATGTTCATAATCATAGTTATTTGTGTTCAACGGATGGTTAATGAGTTGCGAAACCTTATTGTATTGATTAACCATCTTCTAAACGTTATGAACCACATTTAAACTGTCTTAAACAATTTAAGATGTTATCGAAATTTGATGTGAAAATAACATAACTCTTACTACTATTTTCTTTTCTCTAACAGGGAAAGTTAGAAGTAAATTATGGATATTGGCATACTTCTTGGCTACAGCTGCTGTTCTTGTACCAGCTCCACTCATAGAGTTCAGATATTACACTATCCCATTCTATTTCTTGGTGCTGCATTGTAACATTAGGGATGATCAACATTGGCTTCTTACAGGGATGCTATATGTTGGTGTCAACATCTTTACAATGATAATGTTTTTGTTTCGGCCATTTCATTGGGATCATGAGCCTGGGATTCAAAGGTTTATATGGTGACTTAATTTATCAGGAAAAAAGGAAAACAAAAAAGCCTTGCTTTAATGTGCCATTTTTATTTAATGAAAAAGTAATGCTATGTTTTTTGTGCCAATATAATTTTTGAAAACATTATACAAAATGACATTTTAAATTAAAACCATAAATCCTAAGTTCGTAGAACACTAAATCCCCAGCTCTGCACCAATCGCCTCTGCAATGTGTGCTTGCTTCTTGCTTTGTATACACCATGCTGCCTTAGCCAAAACTTTACCTTCGTCATTTTTTTAAAATGTTAAACCATTGTTTTCGTTGTTTTTGAAAATATGTTTTTCCTTCTTTATCTTCCATTTGCTGTATCATAATTTTTTTTTTGACAGAACTGTAGCATAATTATTCACATGATTCTTGTTTTTAAAAATTAAATGGGACCTATCCCATTTATGTTGCTAAAACGAGAGGTTAACCATAATTGGATGTCCAAATACAATTTCTGGAAGTGTGATCAATAGATTCTAGAAAATTTTACCCCATACCTCTATATTTTACCTTTACCTCTACAAATGTAAAGAAATGACGTTTTTGCCTTCGTATAAAACATAAAATCTGAAAATCTTCACCATTCCATCATCTAACATTTCTGAAAAAAGTGAATGAATTTTGGAAAATCCAACCGAAAAACTTCATTCAAGTTTTTCAGTAGTTCATATCTATTTCGAAAAACTTTTTTAACTTGAAAACAGTTTTTCGGTAGTTTAAAAAAAATTAAATTTTTTTTTTAAAAAAAAAATTCAGAAAAATAAAATTTGGAACACTACCGGAAAACTTCTCATAAGTTTTTTTCTCGTAGTGTTAATTTTACGCTTTTTTATCGAACAACTTAAAAAAAGTTTTTTGGTAGTTTGAAAAAAAAATTGAAACACTACCAGAAAACTTCTTCACAAGTTTTTCGGTAGTGTTAATTTTACGTTTCTTTATCAGAAAATTTTTTTCAAATTTTTTAGTAGTTTAAAAAAAAAATTCTAAAAAAAATTTGAAAAAAAAATTAGAACACTACCGAAAATGTAGTGTTAATTTTACGTTTCTTTACTGGAAAATTTTTTTCAAGTTTTCTGATAGTTAGAAAAAATTAAAAAATAAATTTTAAAAATTTTTTTTTAAAAAAAATTGAATTACTACTGAAAAATTTAAAAAAAATTTTCCAATAAAACCTTTTGTACCGAAAAACTTGAAAAAAGTTTTCCGATATTTATGAAAATCTTTTTTTTCTAGCACGAAAATTTTTAAAAGATTAAAAAAAGTGAATTTAAATGAATAAAACAGTAAAAAAAATTTAAAAGTATATTTGACATTTTTAAAATTGTGTAGAGTACAAGTACAGTTGTGAGATATAGGATAAATTGTCATAGATTCTACTTTCTTATGACATATTGGACAAGTTAGAAGGCATAAAACCAGTCTCATCGTAAGTTTTATTTCAATTGGGAATCTAGGATGGCTTCCTAAAGAATTTTCCATAATAGATGGATTTGTTTGGGGGATATTCCACCTCTATATTACGGACCATTACCAACTTGTGTTTTCTATATTTTGGAAGTTGATTCTCAAAGCGATGTTTACTTTGTGAAAATAATACGTTTTTTATTTTTTTTTAAAGTGTGCCTTTATTTTTTTAAAAAAAGAAATTTTTAAATTTTTTTTAAAATTAATAAAATGACATTATTTAATTTAAAATTTACATCATTTAAAATTTTTCACAGCTATACATTACTAAAATTGATTATCACATTATTAAATTAAAATTAAAATTTACAAAAAAAATCAAATATCAACAATTTTAAAAATTAAGAAACAAAAATTACAAATAAAAAAATAAAAGAGATTAAAATTATAAATTCAATAAAATAAAATAGTAAAACTGCATTTTAGTCAAATAACAGATGAACTTCTATATACTGTTTTTTTTTTTTGTAAACTTCTAAATATTTATTTAATTTACTCGAGATACATCTTCAAAAAAAAAAACAAAAGAATTTACTCGACATACTTTCGTGACAATTCCATATACTCCCTCTCTGTATTCACAGACCATACCAATGAGCCACTAAATATTTCCAGCCTCCACCGCATGCATATGTAATCAACCACCACCACCAAGCCTCCATCTCAGAGGGTGTCAACTTCTCTCTTCCCCATTTCTTTTCATTCAAACAGGTGAAGTTTCTTCTTTCTTTCCTCTCTCTCAGATAAATCCGAACTCTTCCTCATTTTCCTTCCACTTTTCTCTCTATTTTCACTCTCATTTTCCCACCAACACTACAACCTGCTTGGCTCTTATCATCAGCGATGTTCTCTACCAGGCACATCCTTCCCGCCCAACACAACCTCCTCCCGTTCTCCACCGCCATCTCCGCCGCTATCGCCGCCAACACTTCCTCCGCACCTTCCCTCCCAGAAACCTACCAAATACAACCCCCAATCAAACCCTGGCCCCGTCACCTCAACCCTAAACTACTCTCATCTCTCATTTCCCGCCAACACGACCCCATTCTCTCCCTTCAAATCTTCCACCACGCTCAACACCACCACCGCCCTCCCTTCTCCCACAATCCCCAAACCTACCAATCCATTTTCCTCAAACTCTCCCGATTCCGCCTATTCCGCGAAATAGAATCCCTCCTCTCCAACCTCCGCCGTTTGCCGCAGCAATTCGAACACTGCTGTGGCGAAGAGCCGGTTGTAACCGTTATCCGCGGTTACGGACTTGCTGGAAAGCCCGTACGGGCTCTCAGAACCTTCCTGAGAATCGAATCTTTTGGGATTCGACCCTCGGTGAGGTCTCTTAATGCATTGTTGAATTCGTTGGTTCAGAATAAGCGTTACCGATTGGCGTTTTTGGTGTTTAAGAATTCTAGAGATAGGTTTGGGGTTTTGCCTAATGTTGTTAGTTGTAATATCTTGCTTAAGGCACTTTGTAAAGGGAATGAGGTTGAAGTTGCTGTTAGAGTTTTGGATGAAATGTCTGGGATGGGTTTGGTTCCCAATGTTGTTAGTTATACTACTGTTTTGGGTGGGTATGTTTGGAGGGGTGATATGGCTGGTGCTACAAGGGTTTTTCGTGAGGTTTTGGATCGAGGGTGGGTTCCTGATGTGACTACTTATACTGTTTTGTTGGATGGATTTTGTAGGTTAGGGCAATTGGTGGATGCAATTAGGGTGATGGATGGTATGGAGGAGAATGGGGTTGAGCCTAATGAGGTAACTTATGGTGTTATGATTGAGGCTTATTGCAAGGAGAAGAAATCTGGGGAAGCGGTTAACTTGCTCGAGGATATGCTTGAGAAGGATTGTTTACCGGGTTCGACGCTGTGTTGTAAGGTTGTTGATTTGTTGTGCGAGGAAGGGAATGTTGAGAGGGCTTGTGAGGTTTGGAGGATGGTTTCAAGGAAGAATTGTAGTAGTCTCGACGGTGGTGCTGTTGTTGTGAGTACACTTATACACTGGCTTTGCAAGAAGGGGAAGGTGTTGGAGGCCAGGAACATGTTTGCTGAGTTTGGGAAGGAATCGATTGATAGTCTATTGACATATAACATGCTGATCGCTGGATTGTGTGAGGGAGGAGAGCTTTGTGAGGCAGCAAAGCTGTGGGATGACATGGTGGAGAAGGGTGTCGTTCCTAATGCTTTTACCTATAACATGTTGATTAAAGGGTTTTGTAAGGTTGGAAATGTCAAGGAGGGTATCAGAGTTCTTGAGGAGATGTTGCAAAATGGGTGTCTGCCTAACAAATCAACCTACTTAATATTGATTGACGGGCTTTTGCTTTCGGGTGGAATGAAACAAGAAATCAACAAGGTAGTTTCATTGGCCATGTCCACTGGAGTTGATGCTGACATGTGGAATCATTTTGTAAAACCTGTTGTGGATCGTGTAGATAGCGGTGCAGCTGAAATTGATAGGATATTATTAGAGAATGCAGTGTGATAATACTCTGAGCCATGCTGTTGAATATTGGGAACTGTATCCATTTTTGAGACATTCTCTTAGCTGTTATTCATACCAGTTAGTAAACTTGAAAGTGTCTGTCAATTGACCGGGAACCATTTCTTTGTTGGGATTTTTGTCATATTTGGTCCGATTTTCATGGCTGGCCATTGTAGTTGCCACCAACACCAAGTTTTCTTATCAAAATCTAATCACCATCCCTTGCATCTTAAGGGATGTTGATTGGGCGAATATGGTGACACGAGTGAGCAGCCAGTCACTTATTCATTGTGTGTTGGACATAATGAGGACTTACGGGTTTGGATGTGCAGGGAAAAATTTAGTAAAACCAGCCTATCTCTTTTTAGTTTCTAAATCTACCAATGAAGTTGTGTGGTCTGATTTAGAAGAGAAGGTATTCAGATTCTTGTGGAAGAGCTTGGCTCCATCCAAGACCATAGCTCTTTAGTGCAGGCTTTTCTTAATAGGTTGCCAACTAGAGTTAATCTATTTCAGCCAAAGATGTTAACTATTGTTAGTAATAGTATGACTAGTTGTGTGCTATGTGGACAGCAAGCAGAATCTGCCCTGCATTTATTTTGTCATGTTTTTACTTCTAGAATATGGTATACTGCTTTTAATTGGTTGAGAGTGTGTATGCCACTATGCCTATTCCAGCCACTTTATTTGAGTTGTTAATACAGTTCTGTGGATGTGCTCGTGGTAAGAAAAAGAAGATGTGGTATTTGATTTGGATTTGGATTGTGGTTATCAGGTCTATATGGGAGGCTATTTAGGTACTGCTATGAAAATAAAGGGTGATACTAACACTATGTAGAAATGTGAAAAGGGAACTTTGAAACAATGTAGGGAGGCATAGTAAATGGAAGGAATGGTGATGGTCTCTTTCTACAGCAGGAAAGATAACAGAGATACAGGACATGGGTCATACTCCAAATATCCAAGAGAGGGAGATGATACGAGGCATTGGTTTATTTATGCTTACAGGTGGTGTAGTAGTTAATTTAGATGTTAACTGTCAGCATACAGCATAAGAGCATCTATTATGTAATGACTTTGTTGCACTAATCTAAGCATGTCTTTTGCTTGGGTTATGTGGTAGTTAATAAAATTTGCTTTGCTTATCAATAAAAAAGGTCATTTGGCAGTCTTGTAATCAAGTTATTTTTTCTTAGTAGAGATTTGATTTTGTAGCACTTTTTGAAAGGGTGAAGGTATTTTCTTGCTAAATTTCGTTCTTTTTGTTACTATTTTGATTAGTGTATAAATCCGAGAGATTGTATTACTCGTATGGGGCAATTTCGTTATATTTGGATTAGAATACCCCCATGTAGTTTATTTGATAAACTATGCCTTCAAAAAAATACTACTACTGTGTATTTCTGAATAATGGTGTATTTATTTTCGATGTCTAATTCAATATCTTGCATTACATTGTAGGTTATTTATTGATGTCTGCCAAAGTCTGGGTACGAAATGCTGGAACAAACAGAGTAGATGAATATCTTGTACGTTGCTTTACATGATTCCTTTTGTGATGTATTTGAAGATTGAAATAGGTTAAGGAGACTGAACCTGAGTGTGTTTAATAACTTGATAGTTGATACTATAGGCTTTGGTGTTTGATAAGAGAGTCTCATTCCATTTCTGTTGTGTGAACAGAAACAATTATACCTAGAAGAATATTGTCAACTATACATTAAATTATGGAAAGTATAATGCACTAACAAATTCAAAGGTTCGCCTTTGCAATATTAAAACTTTTGCAGGTATTCGCTTGCCTTTGTTGCTTCTTTCTTTGTTTCCAGACTGTTAACGTGTAAGGCTTTCATTATTTGCTGATATGTGCTATGCTGCAGTTTTTTTAATCAATTTGTTTGTGTGCTTGGATTTTGTATATTATGCTATTGCTTAATGCTTGATTAATACCTTGAAGGCTATGAATCACCGACACAAACAAGGACACTAGACACACGACACTGACACATATACACCGGTAATAATTGAAGAAAATAGAATTAGTTGAATATAACTACATGCGTCGTGTCAGTGCTCTGTAGCTTGAAGCTATTGTTGTTGTTGAGTAGAGGCCATTGTTTTTTTTTCCATTTTAGTTTCCCTCAATAATGATGCTTGGTTAGTTATTACTATTAGCATGTAATATGTTTTGTGATATGTCCAGTTGGCTGTTTTGTGGAGAACTCAAGCGAAGAGTCCATCTAACTATAGACACAATTGTTTTCCCTTGTGTGAATAGTAGTAGGTTTTCAATAGTGTTGTCAATCGTAGATAGTAGAAAATAGTGTTTTATTCAAATTCCGTTAAGCTGCAGTGCTATAGCACTGCTATTTGACAACACTTTGTTCAAATTAGTGTATTGTGAAACAAAAGAGATTTGTTCAAATTCCGCTATAGTTTAGCTTCTATTTGAGAACATTGGATTTGAAGAGTATATTTTGGTTCATTTTTTACCTGATTTTAGGGAGACTAAATTGCATTCACTTTACTTTTGGGCCTTCTTTAGTGTTACAAGTTTTAGATTAAGTGTGATTTCCTTGTTGGTTGTTCAGGTTGAGCATGCTAGGTCTTAATTGTTGCATGCGACATTGATGTACACTTTTCGACACAGAATTGCAGCTATCCTGGTACTGTTATCACTGAAGGTAGATAGGGAAATGGGAAAACTAGCTCTTGCAGCAATAGTGAGCTCATGGGTTGTTCCTGTCGTCATAATGGTCAATCACGTAGTTCCCAAGTCATATATGGTGAGAAAAAGTTTAATAACTTGGGGAACAGACAGTTGCCAAGACTTAATCTACTCACTGCATTTTCTTCACATTGATGAAGCCTAAATCCAAAATCCCCCAATACACGCCCTAATTCCTCAAATCCCCCCATCACCCCTTCAAAACACTTTTTGAATCGTTCAGCTTTGATACCTTTTTGACTCCGAATCATCCACTCTCTTTATTCCATGAATAAAATAAGGGAGGTGGTACACCATTGTTCAAAGTCCACGGAGGTGAATAAAGTCGGAGAGTGGACTCAATCCTCTTCCTCACGGGTAGAGGTGTTTTCTAATATTTGCAACTGTGAAAAATTTGTGTTTTTTATGTAGAGCCAACGCACGATTGAACCCAGAAGGGCTATTCTATACCGGCTCATTCAATAATGTTCGCAAATGTTGATTTGAATTCCTTTTTTCTTTTCCATATACTTGTTTGATTGTTTCCCTGTTGTTGAGGAATCTGTATTTTGACAGTTTTATGCTTTTGTAGGATGGCCAACAAGTACTTTATTTGGAAGGATGATAGAGATGAAATTGTTGTTGCTGAAACAAAAACACCTATAAGAGAGCTTAGAATGGAGGTTGGAAGAGATATTGCAATTGAGGATATGTGGAAAGTAGATCTAAATTCTAAGATTGATAGTTTGGTTGTTGACATGAAGTTCATAAAATTTATTTTATTTGCATCATCCGTGATCCTTGTATATGGTAGTTTTTACTTCATTCACATGGCATAATTCTGTGGATTCATATGTGATGTTTCTGGTTTACAATAGTTTATTGTAATTTGTATTTATTTTAACTAAATGATCAATCCATATGGTTTACCAGTGTAAGAGAGTGCTTCTTCAGTGTATTCATATGTGTATTTTGCTCCAGTATTATGTAATTTGTATTGTCTTCTCCTGTAAGTGTTCCCTTCAAGAAGACTTCATTCGGTTCCCCCCTCATTCAAAATGAGCACGAGGTTTGGGTGATTGATCCCCTTAAACGAGAAGGGATGGTCACTAAATGAAATCCTTGTTACCTTGATTCCCATGGTGGAACCTTTGATCTAATAACCCATAACCACTACTAGCTAGAACCTCGTTTTTTATGACTTAGTTTGGAGGTTAAAAGATAGTGTATCCATTAATGTTTGAAACAATATATGGATTCCAAAGTTTGGTAGACCTTCTATGATAAAAAAAAAAGGCTTGTTCTAATCGGTAAATTCTAATTAAATGATCGTAGACTAATCCTTGAACGTTGTCTGGTAAAATTTGAAGTTGATAGTCTTATTCGTTTTAATTTCTTAGAGTTTAAAAATGTGATTTTATTGATGATTATTTGATTAAAAGAAGTGTTTCTCAAAATTAAAATTTTTTTAACCGACACAGATTAAGAACATCAGCCCTCCCTTTGCATATTTGTACACAATGGATCACACAATACACGTGCCAATTCTTATACATATATATGCGTTGACTACTGACTCACTAACTAACACTAAGACATATCAGTCCCATTTCGTATTTCACCAACCAACCATCTCGTTCTCGCCGTGATGCCTCTGTCTCCTTATTCCAACTTCACAACGATAACCACCAACCTTCGTCTTCGCACTCTATTCATCTTAATCAGAAAATGGACCATAAAACATTACTCAATCGCAGCATTCGCCTTATTCCTTCTATTCTCATTCGTTTTTCTCATCCAATCCAATTCCCATTCCCAATATCACACTCACTCCCTCCTCAATTTCATTCCTTTCACCCCTCTCACTAACGCCAAACAAATTGGCGCTCGTACGTTCCTTCATTCATTCATTCCCAACACACTCACAAATTCACAAATTAATCGATTAACGCTAACCAATTTTTGTGTTTTGCAGTTTGCTTGGATGGGACTGCTCCTGGTTACCATTTTCAAAAGGGTTTTGGATCCGGATCCACTAATTGGTTGCTCCACGTTGAGGTTTTTTTTTTCATAGTAAAAAATTATATACACAAGCTGGCGCAATAAAAAAAGCCAACAAACGGGCCCAAGAGTGTCTGTCTAGACACTACAAATACTAATAATAATGTTGTTTTTGGTTTGGATTGTGGGTGTAGGGAGGAGGGTGGTGCAATTCGATATCTTCATGTTCTTATAGAAAAATGACTGCTTTGGGATCATCTAAGTATATGGATACATCAGTTCCTTTTTCAGGGATACTAAGCTCTGCCCCCTCTGAAAATCCTGGTAAAATTACCCATAACATTAACATACTTGCCTTTATAATGTTCTATTAACACTTCAATACTTCATTACTCCCTTTGCTCCTTTGTAAGTATCGTTTTTTAGAATTTTTTTACCTATTTACTTGTCATTTTCAAAGTTTTAAGTAGTATTAATTATTGTCTCGTCAAAATTACCCCTAATTATTTATTGTAAAGAGATAAATAGGTGAAATGAGATAATAAATAGTTCAGGGTATTACTAGAATAAGACAATAACCACATAAAAAATGCACAATTTATTAGTTTTATTGGTTTGTGTAAACAATTTTAAAACGGCAACATAAAAGAAACTAATGGAGTATTAACTAGTACAATCTTTCTCTCCCTTTGTGGGCGTGGTTCTTAATTGAGATCCACAACCATAATGAAGGCCACAATATAAAGGTTTTAGAGGACTTTGCAACAACCTCACAAAAACAATTGTGTCACATCGAGCACACTTATATGCATTTTGCTGCAATGTCAACGATCGCAACATAACCGTAATCGCAATTTAGAACCATGACATGCACTTGGGTGTCTGTGTGTGTTTAGATGTTGTAGTAATTTATAATTTAGCTATGCCTACATCGTTGTGTTTTCACATATGGCTTGTGTGTTATTGTATCATTATTACAAGTTAAAGGGCATTTGGATGAGCTTATTTGGATTTTGCATATCTGCTAGGAAGATTTTGTGAAAATAACTTGTGATATGTCTGTAAGTTGTTTTCATTTTATTTTTATAAGCTTTTTCATATACCTAATTGTTATAAGTTGATTTCAAGTTATGCATAAGCTCTTGTAAGATTAGTGTTTAATTAAGTTGTATATCCAAACATCCCCTAAATAGTAGATTATCAGTGTTGTAATTTTGATTGGTCTGGCAAGATATTCTCTCTAACCTCACCGAGTATGTTTTGGCTTTCAAGATATCCCTTAGATATGTGTGGTTTGTGCTGCTGGAAACTCTGTTTGTATTACTGTTTGAACAAGTGATGTTGCTTAGCTGGATCCGTTAAACTTATTCAGATTTCTTTAACTGGAACAAGGTGAAGATACGCTACTGTGATGGTGCATCCTTTGCTGGTCACCCAGAAAGTGAGGTTAGGGTTGGTTTACTTTTGCAGTTTTGAAACTTTAGGAGTTTATTTATTATTCGGCATTGGTTGTTGGTGGCTCTGTGTGTTGCATATCGATATTCAAATAAGGAATTCTTCCTTTTTTTACAATTGGGTTTATTTTGACGTGAGTTTTATTTTCCCAAAACAATTATTATATACAGCAGAAAGGAAGTGGGTTGTTCTTCAGAGGCCAGATCATATGGGAAGCTATTATGGATGAACTCTTATCAATTGGCATGTCTAAAGCGAAACAGGTTAAACTTTTACCGCAATCCAATATATTGTTTTTTTCTTTTAAAAAAATCTGACATTTTTATCACTACTGCGAATAGTGATGCTTCTTAAAATTGATAAAATAATATATGACTGCCAGTCATCTACTTACATTTTATCACTTGCATTATCAAATTTGAAGACTAAAACAATGAGCGAATTTGTTGTGTATTCCATTTGTTCTGCACCTGCTAATCTTAGGCGATGCATATGAAAAAGTCATATTATGTTGTTAATCTTTTTGTAGTCATAATCCAAGAACCTATCTTTACTTTTAATATCACATGAGTTACGAAACATGACAAAGTGATTCTCAGTTACAATGAGTTAATATTACTTGAGGAAAAAGCTAAAATAGTTTCCTTGTTTTTATTATCATTGTATTATACGAATGAGTTAATATTACAGTTTTAGGTGCCAATAAGTCTTGCATGCAGTAGCACAGATGGTGTAATATGAAAGCTTAATTTATGAATTTGAACTAGTGCAATTTCAAGTGAAAGAAAGTTACTGCACTTTATTAGTTTCTTTACCTTCTATTTGGTATGAGCTGAATTATGAATAGTCAAATTTAATTCACTCGAGAATATGAGTTATCATAACCAACTGCTTATGAGTTACCATGCATTGGCCCTGACCTAAAACTTATTAGCATGTCATGATAGACAGATTACTTTTGTAGGCTCTGTTGTCAGGATGCTCTGCTGGAGGATTGGCAACTCTTATACATTGTGATAGCTTCCGACAACTACTTCCAAAAGAGGCCGCTGTCAAGTGTCTCGCTGATGCAGGCTTCTTCCTTGATGAGTAGGTTTTTTTTAAAGCCCTAAATGAGTAAGGTTATCGTAACATATCATTCCTTTATGATATTTTCTAGCAAAATTTAAACTGAAAGTTGCCAAAACTACTTGTATCTTATTACA
Organism: Cicer cuneatum; assembly: GCA_037974295.1. NCBI lineage: Eukaryota > Viridiplantae > Streptophyta > Magnoliopsida > Fabales > Fabaceae > Cicer > Cicer cuneatum. The sequence goes on along the minus strand of JBBPBO010001986.1, from coordinate 16,749,516 downwards.
TTATAGGTGATCCTAGGAAGATTTGAGTGTTATTAACTGCTATATGGATTTCAAAATCCTTGAATCGTGTGTAGACTATTGATTTATACCTGTATGTTGTATGTTAACTTTAATGCATTATGTTACCAAGTAAATTAAATTAGTATAATCTATGTTGTATAAATTTCAGGAAGGATATTCTTGGAAATAGCACAATGAAATCTTTCTATCATGAAGTTGTCCAGCTCCAGGTAATGCTGTGCTTGTTTATATGTAACACAATCTATTGGGTGTGATAACTAAATATGTATTGAAGAAGTATAAATAAAAAAAACATGAAAAATGGCTCCACTATTTGAAGTTGTCTAGTTTTCATATATCTTGTTGTCAGGGTGTTGCAAAAAGTTTGCACACAGAGTGCCTTGCTAAAATGGAACCATCTAAGGCAGGTTTTAGTTTCTTAAACTTGTTACGCACCTTTTGGTACAGTTTGTATCTCTAAAATTTGAGTCATATGTTTAAGCTAAGAATAAACTGTTGATTTGTAATGCAGTGTCTCTTTCCATCAGAAATTCTGAAAAACATAAGGACTCCTGTTTTCCTTGTTCACCCAGCTTATGATTTTTGGCAGGTAAGCTCCCTCTGGACAAATGTTTCCTTGTTGTAAAAAGTGTTGTCAAATAGTGGCTTACAGCTTCTCTATAGAGTAGCAGAATTTGAACAAATCACAATTGTTCCACGATATGCAATTTAGTACAAAGGGTTGTCAAATAGAGACTAGCACTATAGCACTTTGACGTAGCAGAATTTGAACAAATCACTATTTTTCGTGATTTGCGATTGACAACACTAGTTGTAAAAGGTTTTAATTTTTATGTTAGACATCTGATGCAAATTAGATTGTATTTAGATACACAATATTTTGGTACCTGAAGGATCAGATCCCCATGGTCGCTGGAAAAGCTGCAGATTAAACATTCACAATTGTGATGCTAACCTGATTGATATACTTGACAGTAAGTAAATACAATAGCTACCATATAGTCTTGTGATATCTTATTAAATTCTTTGATCATTTTGTCATCATTTTTTAATAGAAAATACCTTCTTGTTAAAAAACTAAATAAATAATTTTTGTAACCACTTAATGTGATTATTGACCTGATACCTGAGTTTAGTATCCACACTGAGGCTTGGATAACTTAGGAAATTATCATTGTCAGGTTTCCGCAATTCTTTGCTGAAGACTGTGAATGAATTCCAGCAACATAAAGAGATTGGAATGTTTATAGATTCCTGCTTTATCCATTGCCAGACTTGGATGGGGGAGACATGGCATTCACCTAACTCTCCAAAAATAAACGATAAGGTAATCATTGTTTCCACTCTTTGCATATGTGATGAGATCATATAAACTATGGATGTCATGGCATTGGCTGATTTTCATTGATGTGCTTGCTTCATGATAGTCATTAAAAAATAATGAAGTTCTATCTCTACTTTTAACAAATGCATTTTCTTCACTTGAAATTGCAGTACCAATTTTGTTTATATTCTTAAATTTTTATGTCTCCTATTTACAAATTCATATGCATTTGAAATCTCGACGTCAAGTCTTCCGCAAACTACATCCCTGTCTGGTTTACAGTCTAGTTTTCATTCTTCACTGTTATTGTAACTACTCTTTATTGTTATTACCTATGGAGCAGACAATTGCTGAATCAGTTGCCGATTGGTTCTTTGACCGACAAGTGGTAAAGCTTATTGACTGCCCTTATCCATGTAATCCTACGTGCCATAATATGGATTTCACCAAAGTATAATCAAGCTAAGTTTCCCAATTTTCATTGCCTATTTTATCATGGATCTGCATTTGTCAAAAATCATGGAATGGAGAGTCTCACCGTTCTTCATTAGTTTGATTATGAGAGAGATGGAGAGAGATGTCGAGAGAAGTGAAGAAGAGGATCGATATCCGACAAGTATCCTCCCATTTCAGTCCTTAGTGTCTCTATTTGTTATTGAAATAGAGAATATGTTGGGGTATGCCATGCAGCATGAAGTTGCCCCTTAACGAAATAAATCCTCTCCGTCACTGTTGTAAAACTTAATACTATAAATGCCAATATCAATTGTACACAAGATTTTTGTTTTGCTGAAAATAGTGGTACTTCATTATTAATTATTATTGTTGTACTTTATTATTTTTATTATTATTATTATTGTCATTGATTGTGTTGTAAAAGTTGAGTTCATGTTTCTGAAATACCTAAATTTCAACTGCATTTCAAAGATACTACAGGTGTTGCGCAAGGCTATACAAAATTAGATTTGCTTGTTTCCTTGAATGTTTTCCACATGTTAGAATATAACGTTTTTAACCAGAAAAATTTCTCTTCATTTCTCAAAGTAAATAGATGGATCCATTATTATAGGTTTGGTCTTTGGAGTGAGTAAAGGGTATAAAGACACATAATTCCAATAATTGTGACAATAAAAATCATAATTCCAATTTATTTAAAAAAAGGAGAGAATCACTACTCTTTTTATGGATACTAATTTTGATTGGACTCATTTGTCATTCATCCCTATTCAGTCAGAGAGGTTTAATGCTCAACTCATGCTCTCAAATTAATTCGGTATTTTGTTGTTCCGCCTAATTAAGCTTGGAATAAGGTCCCACCTCATAAGATCTGACAACTATTGTCTTTCTTTATCAATGTTAGTGATCTCGACTACTAAGATATCCGTGATTTCTTAATGACTTTTATTTAAACAATAAAAAAGTAAGTTGATTGTGATTTTGTTTACACGCGTAATCGTTTATGCGGTCTTTTAACTTAATTTTAAGTAATACTTCAGTCTTTTATTTATTTGTTTCTGATTTATTCTTTTATTTAATTTTAAGTATCAATTTGATATTTTATATGAAAATATCAACAATGTTATCATTTGTTTACAGAAATTTAAAAAATTTATCGAAATCTTCAAACAAAACTCATAAAATTCAATACCAATTTCAAAAAAATTCATATATTCATCAAATGCATAACTCAAATATTCAAATAAACTTATATTTCCATCTCTAACATCAAATTCATCAAATAAAAAATCAAAATATGAGTTTATTTGAAGATTTGAGTTATGAATTTGATGAAATTTGTATTATATTAAAGATGATAATTAATTTTATGATTTTTGTTTAAAAATTTTGATAAATTTTTGTAAAAAAAGGATAACATTATTGAACTTTTAAGACATAAAAGATCAAATTATTACTTAAAATTAAATAAAAGATCAAATCGAGAAGGAAAAAAAAAGGACTGAAGTGTTTTCTAAAATTAAGGTAAGTGACCGCGAGAGCAATTATGTCTTACTTATATGTTCAGACTGTACGGGTATTCTTAAAAAAAATAATAAAATACTCATATCAAATATTTTTTATCGATATTCGTATCGTACTCGCAGTATTTTTTTGTTCTCTCATTACTTCATTTTATTGCGAGTAAATTGTATTTTTATTAATTTAATATTATTTATATATTTGCATTTATTGTAATCGAATGCAATTTTGAATTTTTAAACTTTTATTGTGATTTTGTTAAACAATTTAGTTTATTTGATTAAAGTATATAAAAATCATATTTTTATAGTGATGTACCTATATTTTAATTTTTTTTTAAATATCATATTTCGTACTCATACTCAGTATCAGTATTATATTTGTCTCTATGCATCATAGTTTTCACAATATAATTTTTTTAAATAATTTAAGGAGCTCCTAATATGGACCACAAAAGAAATGGTCCATTGGTGAAACCAGATGAATAACCGGTGATAGCAAATTTCAACTTTTTTATTTTGTTTTTTCTTTTGGGTGGTGTCTAGAGTGGAACAACATTTAAATGGTTCATGGTGAATCATCATTAATAGGAATTGGATTAATAAGGTATACTGGATTTTACAATGAACTCTTCACACTAGATTTTTCCTTTTCCCACACAACCATTGACACATTGAGATGATAGTCATAGTCATTTATGTTTTTCCATTGTTCTTTTCGATTATGTTCACAATCTCAAGCAAAATATCTTTAAAATTCGATAACTTTTTTTGACAAAATAAATTGATAATTTTGTATCCATTATTGATTTTGCATAACCATTCATAACAATATATTGAGGATTAAAAATTTAAAAGATATAATTATAGAATCATGTTTGCTTGGTTTCATTAAATCTAGCAACAATTTGTTAAAAAAGTAAAATTAATCTGAGCTTTTATATTTACAATTTCAACAAGAATGAATTGAAAAGACAAGATCGTTACATCCAAAAGAAAATGTAAAATATTTGCCATTCACATAAATTCCAAGCAAACACTCATTTGGAAAACATCATAGATAAATATCTCAATAATGTAAAATATTTTTTCTCACCTATGCAGATAAATGAGCAAACAAAAAATACAATTACACATAGCAACAACAATTGGCAGAAAAATAAATATGAGACAAATACAATTTTTACTGAATATACCAAAGTCTTTTTAGTTACACTAAAAAACATCAATAAACAATAATCATCATCAAAAAGGTGGAATTCAAACAAATACAAACAATCTTCCACTAAAGTGGATATTCCAAACTAACTCTTCGAGAAGATAAAAATACTAACTGTATATTAAAAAAACAAACTCAATGGTAAAAATAACATATTAAAATTGTAGATCAAATGAAGCAAGTTTGCTACAAACCTGTTACCATCGGAACCCAATGTCCTTCTTCTCCTTTTCTATTTTCGTCATCGATTTTTCTCTTTTTTTTTTTTTTTGTAGGCATGACACTGTTGCTGATTTATTTCAATATAAAGGGATTTCAAATCTTTTTTTTCTCTACATGGGCCTAACCCATTAAAACACCTTATTCCTTTTTTTTTTATATTTCTTTAGTAATAATAATACTAGTAAAATTTGTGGGTTCCACTTAGGGAGTGAGCTCATCCAATAAATCTCTCTCTCACGACTCAAGTAGGAAAGTACTGTTTAACCACGCTGGTCTTCTTTTTATATTATATCATCTTCGACACATGCAAGACTTTCATCATCATATCTGAACCATTCTCATCAGTATTAATCTTTTCAATTGAAAATGACTTCATTTCAAGTGCATCTTGTATCCAATGATACCACACTGCAATATGTTTTGACTTTGCATGAAAAGTAGGATTCTTGCTTAGATGGATCGCACTCTAACTGTCACAGAATAACACAAATTTTTCTTGCTTAAGGAGGCCTAACTCATGTAGAAATTTTTTCATCTACAAGAGTTCTTTGGAAGCTTCAGTTGCTGCAATGTATTCAGCTTCAATAGTGAATGAAACAACACACTTTTGTAACCCTGATTTCCAAGAACAACTCCCCTTGCAAACATCATCATATAACCATAAGTAGATTTTCTAGAATCAAGATCACCTGCCATATCTTCATATGTCTAGCCCTCCAACACAAGTTCACCACTTCTATAGCACAAACACACTTTGGAAGCACCTCTAAGGTATCTGAGAATCCACTTCACTACTTGTCAATTATCTTTACCAGGATTAGAGAGAAACCAACCGACAACTCCAACTGCATAAGCAATATCTGGTCTTGTGCATACCATAACATACATCAAACTACCAACTATGGATACATAAGGAACCTTCTTCATCTCTTCTTTGTCTTTCTCACTTGTAGGACATTGATCATAGTTGAATTTGAAATGAGTAGCAAGTGGAGTACTAAAAGGTTTTCAATTGCTCATGTTAAACCTCTCTAACACCTTCTCAATGTAATTGTGTTGAGAAAACCACAATTTATCATTCTTCCTATCACGAGTAACTCTCATGCCCATAATTTGTTTTGTAGGACCCAAGTCTTTCATTGTAAAAGATTTGTTCAAATCATTCTTTAGAGATTGAATTTTCTTAGTGTTATGACAAACAACCAACATGTCATCCACATATAAGAAGAAAATAATATATTCACCATCAGAGCATTTATTGACAAAAACACAATGGTCAAAAATAGTTTTACCTTACCCATGTTTCTCCATGAAAGAATCAAATTCCTTGTACCATTGTCAATGGGCTTGCTTGAGCTCATACAAGCAGCTCTTTACCTTTGACTTAGAAACCCTCTGGTTGCTCCATATAGATCTCTTCCTCCAAATTGCCATGAAGGAATGTATTTTTCACATCAAGTTGTTTGACTTCTAGGTTCCAACTAGCTGCTAACCCAAGCACAACTCGGATGGAGGACATCTTTACCACATGTGAAAAAATTTCTTCAAAGCTAATACCTTTTCTCTGATTAAAACCTTTCACACCAATCTTGCTTTGTATCTTGGTTGAGAACTATTCTTTTATGCTTTTTTCTTGTATATCCATTTGTTCTTGAGTGTTTTTCTTCCCTTAGGCAACTTTACCAACTTAAATGTGTGATTCTCATGCAAGGAATTAATCTCTTCTTGCATGCCCTTCAACCATTTTTCTTTATCAACATTTGTATTAGCCTATTAGTAGTACTCTGGCTTCACTATCAATGATCATCACATACTTATGTGGAGGATATCTCTAAGAAGGTTGATATTCTCTAGTAGATCTTCTCAACTCAAACTCAACTGGTGGCTCAGTTGGAACCTGCTTACCATGGTGAGGTACATGATCATCAATTACATTCTCATCATCTACTTATATATCTCCCCCATCAACAAAAGTTTCTGTATGGGGCTTAAGCGCAATATCAACATAACTTCTAGAATTTTATTTTTGTTTCTCACTTTTATCAAAATCTTCAATAGTCTGGTCTTCAAGAAATATCACATCTCGACTTCTGATAATTTTCTTATCAATTGGATCTCACAATCTATAACCAAATTCTTCATCACCATAATCGAAGAACACACAATATTTGGATTTACCATCAATTTTGGACCTCTCATATCTTGGAATGTGAACAAAACATCTACATCCAAACACTAAAATGACGATAAGAGACATTTTTCATTGTCCACACTCTATTTAGAACATCACCATCAAGTGGAATAGAAGGAGAAAGATTGATCAAATCCACTGCAGTTTTCATTGCTTCACCCCAAGTGGATTTTGATAATTTTGCATGAGAAAGCATACATCTAATTCTATCATTAATCGTACGATTCATACTCTCTACAACACCATTATGTTGAGGTGTCTCTAGAACTTTTTTCTCAAGTCTGATTCCATGTTCTCTTAATAATCTTCAAACAGACCTTTGTATTTACCACCGTTATCTGATCGAATATATTTCAAGTTCCTTCTCTTTTCTCTTTTGACACTTGCGTGAAAATGCTTGAAGGCTCTAAGTACATGGTCTTTAGATTTCAAAGAAAAAATCCACACTTTTCTAGAGTGGTTGTCAATAAAAGTAACAAAATATGATGCACCACCAAGAGATTTACTATCCATCATGCAAACATCAGTATGAACTAAATCAAGAATATTTTGCCTCCTATGAGGGCCAATATTATCAAAAGAAACTCTATGTTGTTTTCCAGCAAAACAATGTGTGCAGGTTTTTAGAGACGTACCTTTCACAGGAAGGAAACTTTTCTTCGCAAGTATGTTGAGTCCTTTCTCACTCAAGTGAGCAAGGTGCATATGTCCTAAATCAGAAGAGACATCTTCAATTGCATTCACTTCTTCCTTGCATAGCTTCGTAGGCATCCTATAGAGAGAAGTAGAACTTTGCTCATTTGCAATCACTAGAGACCGTTTGATGATTTTAAATATATCACCACCACCAAAGTAAGTGTGATAACCCTCAATATCCAATGTTTTCACTGAAATCAATTTTAGACGGATATATGGAACATGTCTAACATTCTTTAATTGAAGCTTGCAACCAATCTCAATTTCAACCCAAACATCTCCCATACCTATAATTTTACATAGTCCTTCATCTCCCATTTTTACCATGCCAAAATCACAAACATTATAAGATGAGAAGAAATCACACCTAAGAGTAACATGATATGAGGCACCCGAATCAATAATACAATTTGAATCCTGACATGCAAAGTTTTTGGAATTATCATCACAAACAATGTAGACATCACTAACAGATGCAACTACTATTGTATCTTTATCATTTTTCTTCTCTTTGTCTTCATCTATTTCCCATGATTTATTTCTCTTAAGAAACCTGCAATTTCTTTTTATGTGACCTACTTTGTCACAATTGTAGCATATCACTTCTTTTCTAGTCCTCAACTTGTTTCTTGACTTGCTATGACTTTCAGAGTTGTCGCGCCTATGGAAGTGTCTAGATTGACTTCTCCCTCGTAACTTTGTAACTAGTGCTTCTAACTTTGAGGAAGAATCAATCAAACCATGTCTCTTTCTTCGAGCTTCTTCATTAAACATGGTCTCTTTAACTATTGACATTTTTAGCTTTCCACTCGAAGCTGAATTGGTCAATGTCATAAAAAGGACTTCCCAATTATCAGGCAAGGAACTCAACAATCACAACGCTTGCAACTCACCGTCTAATTTAATATCTTTCGTTATCAATTGATTCACTGTATTCTTAAAAGTACTTATATGTTCTATCATTGAATCTCCATCTTTGTATTTCATATTCACCAGCTTTCGAATCAAGAATATTTTATTTTGCACATTCTTTCGTTCATACAACTCTTTTAATTTCTCCCACATTTATTTTAGTTTCAACATTTGGATATACACTCATATCCAACCATTGTCTAATCAAGGTCACTACCTTTGTATTCATCTTCTTTTTAGTTAGTGTCAGATTTATCTTTGGGTTTAGTAGTGTCGCCCTCAATAAAATCATACAAATCTTTACTGTATAGCATATCTTTCATGAGAGTCTTCCAAAGTGTGTAAATAGAAGGGTTGAACTTAATCATATTCAGACATTTATTTTCCTCCTCCATTTAAATGCAAAAACCAAACCAATTGAATTATAGATACCACTTTGTTGGAAAAAATCAGAGATAACTATCTCAATAATGAGAAATATTTTTCCCCCACCTATGTACATGAATGGTCAAACAGAAAATACAATTTCACATAGCAACAACAATTGACAGAAAATTAAATATGAGACAAACACAAATTTTTAACCTGGAAAACTTTTCTTAAATTAAGAGAATAAAATGTAAGTACAGAGGCGCACCTAAATGACAGAAAGTAAAGCACACAGAAATTTATCATGGTTCCCCTTACAACCAAGGGTACATCCAGTCCTCTTGCACACCACAAGAGATTTTCCACTATTTGTTAGAATAAGTTACAAATCTAACACTAAGACTTTAGTTACAAATTCCTAACACTTTACCTAAGATAGTACACCACTATCTTAGTTTTACAGCACTTGAAGAAACTACACTAATTTCTTCAAATAATACAATAACTTTAAATGATTTTTGTGACTATGTTCTTAACTAAGAACAAGAGTATAACACTAAGTATAATGATAATAATCCAGCACACTTTCAAGTACAACTGAGAACCTTTCTTAATGATATGAAAATGAAAAGCATGTACTTGAAAATATGAAAATGAAGAGCATGTAAGTTTAAGATATTTCAGAAAATTGTTCTAAGATTGGTAGTAGGATTAGTCAGGTTAGCACTTAAGCTATGAGGTATTTATACTCCATAGACAACACTTCAGATCAGTGGCAATTGTTACCAGAAGTTTTGAGAACTTATGCAATGATCCAGATGAGATCTGAACTGAAAAATTGCATTGATTCGAAGTTGTATTCGAATACAGTCTTAGCGTATTCGAATACACTTCTAAAACGTTTAGTTTTTATTCAAAATTTGAACTTCGTATTCGAATACGTTACCTCGTAGTTGAATACAAGTATGTGAAATTTTGCCACTAACTTGAGTTCTATTCGAATACGCGATGTTGTAGTCGAATACAAAAGTCCAGTTTTAGCCATTAACTTGTTATCTGTATTCGGCTACGAATCTCCGTATTCAAATACAGATCTTCAATTTTAGCTACTAACTTCATATCTGTATTCGGCTACGACACTCCGTATTCGTATACAGATCTTTAGTTTTAGCTATTGACTTGATATCTGTATTCGTCTACGGCATGTCGTATTCGAATACAACACTGAAGGTTTTGCTACTGACTTAGCATTTGTATTCGGCTACGAGGTGCTGTAGTCGAATACAACTTTGATTTTTGTCAAAAACTTTAATTTTAAAAATTTGTTTATGTATTTTGACACTTTGAAAATACTTTTGATGCATATGCTAAATATAGAAGGTTCTCATAATATTGTATTTGAAATGTAATTGAATTTTTATCAAGTACCTTAAAATCTAAGTTTCCTAATAGATGACTTTGAATATTGATTGTACTTTGAGCTTGTATCTTGATCTTTATACATAGTCTTTTGTCTTCATTAAAAATATCGATCTTATACATTTGCATAAAAATCACGGGATCTAATCCAGTAAAACCTTCCACTATAATAATTAATGAGTACATCAGAGTCTTCCTAGTAACACTAGGGAACATCAATCAACAATAGTCATCACCAAAAAGGTGGAAACCAAACTGAAGGTGCAAACATGAGAAGGGGGGTTGAATTGTGTTTGTAATACTTGAATTCTTTTTCTATTTTTTGATGATTATTTAGAATCTGATATATAAACAAACAGAATTAGCAGCGGATAAAGTAAAATAATCAACACAAAGATTTATCCTGGTTCACCATTAACTAGGCTACATCCAGTCCCTTCACCTCGAAGGATTTTTCCACTAATTCAAAACCTTTGAATTACAACAACACTACTGACCCTCCAAGTCAGTCTTCCCAAACAGTCTAACAATCCTAGACTTTTGAGGAACACAGCACCTTGACTTCACAAGTCAAGTCTTCTCCTACCAATCTGACAACCCCAGATTGCAGAAGGGATTTCAACACCTTGAATCTAATTGCTAAGTCACTTGCTACTTCTTTTGACTCTTCAGATTGTAGACTCTATTTCAACAATATAGATCTGACACAAGGGAATGAAAAACAAGAGTACTTGCTTCTAAAAAGCTGATACTCACAACTAACCTCACTGAAAACTCGAGTGTTTGCTTCTGGAAGTTTATGACTCTTTTACTGATTTTTTATGCTAAGTCTTCTGCCTTGAGTCTCCTTTTATAGATGAAAATTAGGGTTTCTTCCATGATCAACTTCGAGCTGTATCTGTCCAGATTCTCTTGTAAAAATAACTTGGTCAATACTGTTTCACTTAAATAAAAACCGTATCTTTTTAACTTCATATTGCACTTGAAAATTCTGTTGACCAATCTTGTTTCTTTTAATTTCAAACCATATCTTTTTAAGCTTCAGATTGCATTCAAATTTCTTCAAGTCTTCAGTGAAGTTTTTAATCAAATCCCCTTAATACTTTGATCAAATTTCTATCAAAATTTAATCAAGTCTTTTTCGAATTTTAATCAAGTCATCACTGATTTTCACCATGATTAAAATCTGGACCGTATGATCTTCTGATTTCGACCAACTCTGGACTTATGTAATCTGATCTGGCCCAATTCAATTATCCTCTGATCTCGGCCAACACTGGACCATATGATCTGATCTTCTGATCTCGGCCAACACTAGGCCATGATACTTAAATCTGGACCATAGATCTGAACATTTTCCCTCTGATCTGGACCAAGTCTGACTGGGTCTGGATTGAATCTGAATTAAATCTGGACTTATGATATTTTAATCTGGACCATTGATCTTTTAATTTGGACATTTATCTTCTGATCTGGCCCAATTCAGTTATCCTCTAATCTCGGCCAACACTGGACCATATGATCTGATCTTCTGATCTCGGCCAACACTGGGCCATGATACTTAAATATGGACCATTGATCTGAACATTTTCCCTCTGATCTAGACCAAGTCTGACTGAGTCTGGATTGAATCTGAATTAAATCTGGACTTATGATATTTTAATCTGGACCATTGATCTTTTAATTTGGACATTTATCTTCTGATCTGGATCAAGTCTGGATTAAATCTGGACAATCATTTCTTCTGATCTGGACTGAATTTTATGTTATGGACCATGCTATCTTCTGGTCTGGACCAAGTCAGGACCAAGTCATTTGTTCTGGACCAGTTATCTTCTGCTCTGGACCAAGTCTGGATTAAATCTGAATTGATTCTTATATTCACGACCAAGCTATCTTTTGGTCAGGATTGAGTCTGTACCAAGTCTGACTTATGTTTCCTTCTGGTCTGGAACAAGTCTCCCTCTAACAAGCTTCCTTCTGGTCTAAACTAAGTCTCCTTCTGGACTCTGCTTCCTTCTGATCTGGGCCAAGAAAGATATCATCTGATGATGTTATTTGTCCTTTGATGTTTTGCCTTTGATGACATCCTCTAATATCCTCTAGAGGTGTATCCTCTGGTACCCTCTGGATGTTTCCTTTGGTCGAACTTTTCTGGTGACATTTCTATCATCTGGTTGCTTCCTCTGGATGTATCCTCTGGTGGTTTCATCATCTGATTTTGCACAGCTTCTGATTTGTTCTTCTAAGTCAAAATACTATTTACATAAAATACTTTTGTTTACATAAAATACTTTTGTTAACATCAAAATTCTAAGTATAGAACCAACTTGGTTCCAACACAAACAAATAACAAACAACATTCCACTTAAATGAGTATTCTAAACTAACTCTCAAAGAAGGTAAAACTACTAACAATATATTAAAACAATAAGTTCAGTGGTAGAAATAACCTACTAAAATTATAGACCAAACGAAACAAGTTTGTTACACACCTATTGCCACCAGAACCCAATTTTCTTCTTCTCGTTTTTTGTTTTTGTAGCCGGTTTTTTTCTTTGTTTTTATAGGCTTAATAATGATTTGTTTCAATATCAAGGGATTTCAAATCCCTTTTTTTCTCTACATGGGTCTAGCCCATTAAAACACCTTATTCTTTTTTTTTCTTTAGTAATAACAATAATAATAATAATAATATTAATAAAATTTAGTGTGTTCCTCATCAACGATGGTGGTACAATGAAGTAGTGGTAGAGCACAGATCTAGTGGTGGTTGGGGTGTGCAAAAATATGGTTAATTAGACTATATTAATGAATTGCATTGTATTGCACCACAAAAAATCAAACCATTTAAATGGTTCATGAATTGCACTATATATTTAAAATAATTCAGTTAGCCAAACTTAATTAAAAAACCACTTTAACAATTTTAAAATATTTTCAACTTCAATTAAGATTTTTTTTTTCTTACAAAATTTTTGAAATTTTTTTTTCTCGAAAAAACATATACAAAATACCATAACTTTTCTTTTTGAAAAAAATCAAAAAAAAAATTAAATCATTTTTTCTTAATAAATTTTTGAGAAAAAAATCGAAAACATTTATTTCGTAAAAAATATTTGATTTTTTTTTTTAAATTGAAACTTTTTTCTTGAAATGTTTTTTATTGATAAATTTTTTATACCTATTTTTCTCGAAAAAAATTTTCTCGAAAAATTTATATCAAAAGAATTTTGAAATGTTTTTTTGAAAAATTTTTTATTGAGAAATTTTTTTCATCTATTTTTCACGAAAAAGAATAAAAAAAAATTTCTCAAAAAATATCGATATTTTTTTATCAAAAGAATTTCAAAATTCTTTTTCCGAATAACTAATTTTAATTAAAAATTTATTCAAAATATGAAACTGATTTATATTTATAAACCAGTTTAAAACAGCACTAAACTTGATTTAAAAGTAATTTTCAAGAACTGAATCAATCCATTAATATTGTCCAATGCGGTTCAGTTTTTGCACCATGAATACCCCCATTAGTGGTACATGGTGAAGAGAGGGAGAAGAGTTTTTTTTTTTTTTTTTGAGAAAAGAGAATTTCCCTTTTTCATTTACAAGGAATAAAACTTAAGAAAAAACAATAAAAAATGTTGTAATTTACTATTACTGGTTATTAATATGGATTCACCATTTGACTTTTTTTTCCGTCCATATAAGGAACTTCCATAATTTAATATTTTTCAATTTTTTTAAAATGTATTTATATGTACACTGTACTCGAGTATTAAACTATGCATTTATAACGATAACATTATATAATTTTAAAAATAATATTATTGTGTTCACAACATGAGAGAAAAAAGAGACGATGTAAATTCAAAAATAACTATATGTGTAATTGAAGTTTTTATCTTCTAGATTTCTTCTTGAATTGTCCTGCATGATTCGTACCAGATTTGGTGACTCTAATTGGGGACTAAAAAATTAGAAGAAGACGTATATTAATAGTTTTAATTTTATCCGAGTTGAAACTTTGCTTTCAAAATCAATTAGCCATATATTTTATCTAAAGAATAAAAACAACTGATTTCAACCGTGATGAGCTTGAATTAAAGAGGACAGATCCTTTGACATCAACCTATTCAGTAGCCGATATCAAATAGTGCATATTTAGTTTTAATTTTAGAGTAACCAAAATCAATTATAAAAGATAAAATTAATTTTGATATGTTTTTGTGATATTGAGTAAAATTGATTTTTTTTTCATATTCGATTTTGACTTTAAGTTAGGATTTATAATTTTTAAGTCTACTAGTTTTTACGCTGAATTTTTTTTTTCAACTCACTTTTATTTAAATGTATTTAAATATAAATTATTTATTCAACTTAAATCGATTTTACAAAATTATAAATTCATTGAAAATGAATTTTAGTGGCCGCTGCACGACAGACTAAATCTATATCCTACTCTTTTATAAGGTTGACCATGCATTTTAAATTTCTAGTACTAAAAGTCAAACTATTCCTGATCCTCTCTTATAGTTTGATATTGACAACTAAAATCCATGATGACTTTGGCACAAAAATTAATAATCTTTTATCAACCGCATGCCTTTTTTATATCGTTAGAGGAATAATTTAAAATTAAGGCTTTGACTTCACAATCAAGTTATGACACAAATTTTTATATTCAAAAACGAAAAAGGGAATATTTCCCTCACAACATAAATATACCATTGATAGAAAGAAAACAAAATATTGAGGAGCTATCAAAACATAAATGGTCCTCTCTTACCTTACAATTTTCAAAGTCAATTTGAAATTATATCTCTTGTGTGTCCCTATAATCACCCTAATTTTGAAATCTTTAGAATATATATTATAAGAAATGATGGTAAAATGAGGTAGCAAAAAGAAAAAAGCAAAGCAAAAAAGAAGGGAAATTCTCTATACTTTGAGTTAGTGTCAATGTGATTACTTGTTATATTATCACATCAATATTTACATTTTACATTAATGAACGCCATATTTTTCCCTCCAAGGATATTATGACAATGGAAATGTCATCATGGTATAGACGTCTTTCCCCTTGTGGTATATCAAGCAACTCATGGAACTCAATGCCTGCAATGCAACAATGAAAGTCAAACTTACAAAAATTGTTTTGAATTATCTCAAAAAAATATAAAATTATGGCACACAACCGCAATATATATAAATTTTTTGAATTCAATCACAAAATTTTAGATTTAGATTGTGTGTATTTGTGCAGACACAACCTCGTGACGGTACACAGTCACACTCGTCTATATAGTTCGATTAAAATTGAACGACCTATATTTTAAACTAGTATTTTAGATTTAAAAAAACAAAATCTACATTGAAATTTGGATTGTCTAATTATTATAAGACGATTTATACATGTGACTGTGCAACGTGGCTGCACGTAATCCAAATTCAAAAGTTTTAGAGGCTTCTATTCTGTTGCATCATGGATAGCAATTACTTATAATTTTTTCCAATATCACATATCAATGTAACTTGAACATTGACCACAATTTAAACCATTGTTAAAAAGTAAATGCTTTATACCGGCTTTTTTGGCTGCTTGACTTAGTGCTTCTTCAATGAGAAGTTGAGCAGGATTTTTATCAGGAAACATGGTGATGAATGACTCTACTTTGGCAACTGCTTCTTCATTGGTGAAGTATTGGTAAAGTCCATCAGAAGAAAGTATAAGAAACTTGTCATTTGAGCTTAGCCTTTGGTGGTGTAGTGAAGGGGAGCATGTGATATATGGTGATTCCCCTATGTAACTAACTTTGAAAGTCTCTAACATTGCATCATTTTGTTTAGGCTGCAAAATAGATTAAGAGGGTCGTGCCATTATTCTTGTTATGTTGTCTCAAATAATTAAAGAACATAGAGCAATGAAGTAAACTAAATGAATTAACTATAAGCATTAGCCTTTTTTTTTTATAAATATATTAGACTATTAGTATGCATTGTAGTAATTGTGTTGCTACAAAATAAAGACTGCAATGCTGTTTATGCGGCTGCAATTGCAGTAGCGACTCCTTCACATAGACCTTATAAACCTTTACATTGCAGATCACAATTTAGAACTACGATATAAACTATCAATTTACCAGTTTAAGGAACCCAGCGCCAAAAGCCCTAGTGACATTCAAGTAACCTTTCACCCTGCCTTTAGTTACTGCACAAGGGTCATCAGGGTGCTCCTGTCTAATTCTAGAAACCTCCTAAGATTCATAAAAAGGTAATGATTAATATAAACTTCACAAACCAATTTTCATTGCTCTCAATAAAAAAAAGTTACACAAAAAACTATACCTCTTTGACGTGAGTGCTATGATCCATAGTAAGCTGAATTGGATTCCCAATGTGAGTAGCTAAAACAGCACGACTATCTCCAACATTCATGAAATAAACATTTTCACCTTTCATCAACATTACCAAAACACATGAACCCATCATAGCCAAAACAGGATTGTGACTAATCATCTCATCACCTATCTTCAAAAATGCATCCTCAGTTTTCCTCATTGCTTTTGAAAGACCTTCCAACACATCATCATCTGAGAAATGACTAAAACAACCTTCTTCAATATTTCTTATTGGATTTTTCTGATAATTGTGATGATCTCTACAAAGAAACCCTTTGAGTTGATCATGTACAACACAAAACATATTGTTGAGAAGATAATCAGTTGCATCAGGACCGTTGAATCCATCATAAATTCCTACATAAACCCATCCATGATCCTCACATGTCACAATATGTACACGATCCTCACCACCTCTCCCTTGCGCCCAATGAAAATTCTCACACACCATTAACAAATCACATCCACATGATCCATCATCCAAATAGTTATTTTTATCATTCAATTCATCACTCAAACTAGTACTACAACTTACTCTTGCATTTGCATTTGCATTGGCATTTCCATTATCATTTTTCTTAAGATTTGATCTTTTTCCAAGAGATACTGCATAGGAAAAAGCTCTACTAAGAATTTTCTTCAAGCTGATCTTAGAAGGCTTTTTTCTAAATCTATTATGAGAGATAACCCTTTTTGAACCTTTTTCAATAGAATCAGAATCACCATTCAAAACAGGTTCAAAAGGATTCCAAGATAACCCTTTTTCATGTTGATGATGATGTTGCAAAGGAACCATTTTGGAAGTGAAGGAACCAAAGCTTTCAAATGAAGCAGAGGAATCCAAAACAGTGCTGTGTTGAAGAGAGTCATCAAGGAAAATGGAAGGTGTTGATGAAGAGTTTGCACTAACGGTGGCTCCGGCGACTGACCTGAAAGTCACGACCGTTTCATCGTCGTCGTCGGAGAATGTTTCGCCGGAGAATCGAGGTGGGTTTGGTCGGACATAACAGATGGAGTTGCAAATAGCTTTGTCTTGTTTCTTGGACATGAAGGTATAGCTGTTTTGCAATCTGCCGAAGATGTCTCCGGCGCTGTCGCCGGCGGAACAGAGACAGAGCTTACCGATTTTGTTACCCATTTCAGAGTGTTATGCAATTCTGAGTTAAAGTTTTGAACTTTGTGTGTGTGTGTGAAATGTTGAGAGTTCTTCAATACTGAATAAAGTTGACTTTGTTGAATATTTTTAATCTGAAAAATGTTTTAGTTTCTGTTTCATTTCATAGTAGTTGACTATATTTATTTTAGTAGAAGTTGACGATCTCTTTTGAGTAAATGTATATTGTATTCATATTCATATTTCTTTTTTGGCTTCCATGTATTTCGTCTTTTCCAAAACAAGTGTTTCATTTTTAAGCATTTTATATAAATTAAAATAATTCTATTAATATTCTTAAATACTATTTCAATTAGCAAAATGTTAATATTGTTAGGTTAAAAATCATGTCCTATTTTTGAATATAAAATTTTGCAGTATTACGTGTAAATTTAGGTGGTGTTTATTATCATTTATGACAAAAAAAGATATCTATGTATAGGAGAAATTATTATTTTTTTATATAAATTTAATTTAAGATGACAAGATAATCCTCCCGTACAAAAGTATAGAAAATCTTAAAACTCATTAAACACTTATAAAGAGATTACATTTATCTTTTTTCAATAAAGATCGAACTTGTAACTTGCCTATAGAATACATATATTTGAATTTGACTAATCTAAAGTGAATAATTCATTTTAGAAGATAAAGTAACTAATATCAAATGATCAAATTAATAGTTGATATTATTTACACATGACCAATCATGAGTAGTTATATTACCAACCATTAATTTTTTTACTTTAGCAACTTATCAGCACTAAATCTCTTATCTTTTTACCATTAGACCAAACTATTGAAATTAAAAAATTACTTTTTAAATTTTATATCCTCGCTCTCATGATAATACACTTGACAATTTCACACCATTAAAAAATGGATAAATATAATAGAAACAAGAATATTTTTATGAAATTAAACTTATTAAATATTAGTGTATTTATTATTATCATAAATTTCAAGTAGATGATATTGAATTGAGAGCGATAAATATATAATTAATTAAAGAGAAAAATAGAGGAAAGTAATATGATTAATAACATCTTAAAAATTGAAAATTTCAATATTTTAGATATTTTTCTAAAATTTATTATGAAACTGACGGAAATAGTTTATTTTATTTTATATTTGATTTGATTTGATAGTTGAACATGAATTATATGAGTTCTTCAGGGGGGTAAGAATGTGTACTTTTTTTCTTCTAAAAAAATGTGTCCTTTTAATTGCTTTTTGACTTTGGCAAGAGGTGAGCATTAGAAATATTATTTGGGTATGGGTGGCATTTATGAAACTTTTATTGTTATGCTCTATTTTGGTTTTACAATGAATAAATCTAAGCTGAAAAATTAGTCAAAAAAATATCTAAATTGAAATATTTTGTTGAAAACTTTAATACTAAAGGTTTTTTTTTTGTTGAACTTTAATTGTTAGATATTTTTTTCGTCTTTCTTTTTAGTATAAAGATATTTTTTTAATCTTAGTCTTAATCTTTATTTATCAAAAAATAAGTTCACATAATAAATAATTCAATTAAAATATAAGTAATATTTAGTCAATAATACTTTAATAAAGATTTTAATTTAGATTTTTAAGTCAGTTTGTCTTTAATTAAAATTTATTACACTTGAGTCAACCAATTGTGGTTATGTAAGATATTCCTTTTGTTTCTTAACAACTGCTATTTAAATAAAAAAATTATGTGAATGTTATTTTGTATTTTTTCAATAATAACTAATTAAGTTTTTTTATTTTATCATTAATTGATGTTATATATATATATATATATATTATTCTTGACTAATTATATTATACTTAGATATACACTTACGAATATGGACTTCAATCGGTTCAATTTTGACGGAAAAATCCAGTTTAACTAGATTTTTCTTAAAATAAAAAATAAAAGTATTTTTTAGTTGTTAAGAATAACTAAATAATATTTCTATTTATCTTTAAATAGATATTATATATATAGTATTCTTAGCTGATTATACTTAAATATGGTAACAAAGTCCGAACTTGCAAATATGCAATCAAACCCACTTCACTTTGATCGGGTATAGGTTTTTTCTAAAATAAAAAATCAGGGACACGGCAAGTTAGTAAAATTCTAACTATTATTAATTTAATAATTTATATTTTTTATTTAAATGTTTTATATATATCTTATAAATATTAATTTTTTTTCTATATAAATATGACTTTAATATTTTATTATTATATAACTATTATTATTTTAATTATAGTAAATATAACTTTTAAATAATTAACTTATATATATATATATATGTCATACTTAATTATACTCAATTATTTTGCATTTAAAACAATAATGATAATATTTTATTTTTATTTCTTCTATAGAGATAATCTTATTTAAAACACATAAGACACCAAATGTAACTATACCTCTCACCGCGAAAATTCATATTTAAATTTACATTGTGAGTATTTAATATTTTCTGTTAGATCCAATTCCTTTAGTAACCATGATAAATATTTACATTCATTTTTATTTTTTTTACCAAACATCAGTCCATTAATTGTTTTTTAATATGTGTAAAAAAGTCTCAAAAAGAAAATCATTTAAAAATAGGAATGACATGGTAATAAGAAAAAAAGGAATAACATGAAATCATATTATATTAACCATTTAGTCTCCCAGGAAATCATATACTAAACCGCATGGTATTGCTGTGATCATCTTTAGTTGCTTTCTTTTAGAAAAAATAATATTAATTTAGAACATAGAGATTTCCTGTATTTTATCATTTTTTTTTATCAATTCTTTTATATTTTTGTAAGATTGATAGTTATTCACTTCTTTTTTAATAAATTAACGTTAGTTGTTAATAATTTATTAATAAAAAGAAAAAAAAATATTACCACAACATTTAATATTCTTTTCAATACTTCTTCGGTATCACAATTTAAATAATTGGGCTAAATTTTTAGGGATTAGTTATGTTCATGTTATACAATTTCGTGGTAGATATATTTTTGCCTAAATAGCACCCGTGGTCCCTTAACTTAATTTCAGTTAACGTTTTAGTCTTTTATCTTTTTTTTCTTTCTCAATTTGGTCATTTATTTTAATTTTAAGTGAAATAAAGAATAAAAATATGAATTTATTTGAATAATTGAGTTACGAATCTGATGAAATTTGTATTATATGAAAGAATATAATTAATTTTATGGGTTTTTGTTGAAAATTTTGATGAATTTTTGTAAAAAAAAAAGGATAATATTGTTGACATTTTAAAATATAAAAGATTAAATTATCACTTAAAATTAAAATAAAGGACCAAACTGAAAAAAAAACAGATAAATGACTAAAACGTTAACTGAAATTAAGTTCATGGACCACAAATGCTATTTAGCCTATATTTTTAGTACTTAAAAATGTAAGTTATTTTTATTTTAGTTCCTATATTTTTTTTTAATTATTTATACCACTGCAATCTCAAAAAAAAAATTCAAAAGTCCTTAATAAATTTTTTTATTTAAAAATATTAATGTGGCCAATTTTTGCTGACATAGCAAACTAATAATTTTGCTGACTAGATTAAATTAGCTGACTGTGTATTTTTTAATATTTAAATAAATAATAATTAATTAATTATTTTATAATTTAATTAAAAACTTAAAACTAATTAATTAAATAAATAAAAAAAACCTATTAATCTTCAACTTGAAACTCTTTCTTCCACAACCCACAAATTCCAATATCTTAATGCCACCATATTACTTATCATAGTTTTTTTCTTCAATTACTCTTTTGGCCTTCTCTTCTTTCACTCTCTCCCCATTCACATTTTTCCACTTTGCGATTCCCATTTTTCCTATGAAGAAATCACGTTTCATCATAATAGGTAAAGTTTTCGTCTTTTGCAATGGTGGCTGCCATTTTCGAAAATCCATTAATCTCTTCTTCACGGTTATGTCTCCTTCACCTTCATCGACAACAACAACAACTTTCTAATTTCTCATCTGATAATTTTTTTATATAAAATAACTTTATTTAATTAAATAATAAATAAATTGTTATTTAAATTTTATATATTAGAAAATGAACAGTCAATTCATTTAATTGCAAAATTATTAGTGTGTCAGGTCAGTAAAAATTGGCGGCAAAGTCAATATTTTTTAATAAAAAAATTTGTCAGAGACTTATTTAAAACTTCTTTGAAATTGAAGAGTATAATTAAAAAAAAACTACAATGACTAAAACAAAACAGCTCATATTTGTAAAGATTAGATTTAGGACTTCAAATTTATAAAATATTAAATTATTCAACGTAAATTAGAATGCTCCTTAAATTTCTAAAATAATTTAACAAAAACGATTAAAATAATTAATAAAAAGAACAACTTAATATTTCATAAATGAAGTTCTAAATCCACCAAATTAGTTTATTAATTTTTATTATGGTCATTGACTTGTAGATAATAATTGGACGATATATACTTGATAGCATAGCAGACACAAAATCAAAGTAATGACCCTATGATAATAAGCTTGATTAACAAGGGACTAATATGTATTCCACTTCAAGAGCTGCTACCACAAAGAAAGACTGATAATTTTTCTTTTTGGAGAATCTTAGCAAGCAGTTGAACTATATAAGATTCCTCAATTTCATGTACTCACAAGTACTCAAAAAAATTGGAGTATAATTAATCATGTGAGATATGTATAATCTAATCAATATGCTTGGATTTATTGATAAAGTGTATCATTTCAGCATGGCATCTTGACGTGTGATGATTAGTTGGTCGATCCATTACTTTAAGAAGAAACTAGTAAAATATCCATGTTTACGGGTCACACGAATTTATATCGTTTTCGAAATATTTAGAATTTAGACGAGAAATATTATTTAACTTTGTAAGGATTATATTGAAAATTGTAAATAGCATTATTTGATATGTTTTTTTAATATGACAACATGATCTAATGCTATATATCATTTTAATATTGTTATAACTTTTAGAACATGATGAATGACATTAATTATGTGTTCCGCGTATTATTTATATAGTAATTATAATAAGTGTATTATTACTTTTTTTAAATTTTATCTATAAAATATTCAAAATACATATAACTAATGAAATAAATATTTTTAATTTAAAATAATTCATTTGTAAAATATTATCTTCTAACTAACATAAATGAAAATAAATTATAATTAATGTAATCAGCGGTGGAAATACATAAAATTTTTTGGAGGGACCATTAAAAATTAAATTATATATTAGGCTAAATAGCACCTGTGGTCTCTTAACTTAATTGCAGTTAACGTTTTAATCATTTATTTTTTTTCCCGATTTGGTCCTTTATTTTAATTTTAAGTGACAATTTGGTATTTTATGTTTTAAAATATCAACAATGTTATCCTTTTTAAAAAAAAAATTTATCAAAATTTTCAACCAAAATCCATAAAATTATTTATATTCTTCAATATAATACAAATTTCATCAAATTCGAAACTCAAATCTTCAAATAAACTCATATTTCCATTTTTAACAATATCAAATAAAAAATAAAATTTGATGAAATTTTTGTATGAGTTTATTTGAAGATTTGAGTTTCGAATTTGATGAAATTTGTATTATATTGAAGAATATAAATAATTTTATGGGTTTTGTTTGAAAATTTTGATGAATTTTTTGAATTTTTGTAAAAAAAGGATAATATTGTTGACATTTTAAAATATAAAGATCAACTTGTCACTTAAAATTAAAATAAAGGACCAAATCGGGATGAAAAAAAATAAAAGACTAAAACGTTAATTAAAATTAAGTTAAGAGACCACATGTGCTATTTATCCTATATATTAAATATCTTTGATTAAGGGTTTTAAATTTTCCATAAGTCTAGTGGTAAATTAACACAAGTCTTTTACTTATGTTCTGGATTCAAATCAAATGTCGTCGCGCCACTTCACATTCACAATACATGAGATAAAGCAAATGTTTGGATATATATAGCATATTTATCTTTGCCATCCAAATTACTTCGTATTGCCATTGTGCCACTTCACAATACACGAGATTAAGCGAACGCTTACATATGTATAGCATATTTAATACAAATATTATAATTAATATTTTTTATTTATTAAGAATAAGAAAATTTTGTAGTAGCCGTAACCACCTCTCGCCCTCAAGAAAATCTATCCTTAATATAACTTATTTCAAAATTTTATGTAGAAAAATTTATGTAGAAGATATTCAAAAGATACGATATTATTGAATTACATTTCTATTGTGTATGGTTTATACAAATAATTGATTCGTAAAATATAATCTTTTAAGTAATTGATTTGTGTTAAATACTTGTATCATGTAAGATATATACATAAAATTATAATTATTGTATTATAATTAATGTTCCTTAAATTTTAAGTAGAAGACATTTGTATGATATATATGATAAATTTTTTTTGACAATTTATATAGTAAATTATCATTAAATAACATACCAGTGAAAACATCATTTAACTAACATGCCAATGATAATTTTTTTTATGTAGTAAAATTTTTATTGATCATGTAAAGGTTATCATTTAACTAACATACTAGGAAAAATACATTTGTCCCATGTAGAGTTTATATGCTAAATTATACAAATAATTTTTAGATTATATCTTTCTTATAAATTTTATCTAGAATTGAAGAGTCACAATACTAACAAAATACATATTTATATTTTAACACATTGACTAATGACAAATATTTATTATATATATTTTATACAGTAAATTATAATTATTGTATTATAATTTTTCTTCAAAATTTTACACATGAGATATTGGATTGGATCTCTTATTACAAGTATACTCAAGAAACAAGGAACATACAAATAATTGAATTTAACAAAAATGACACATTTTTGTCTCGTGTTTAACTCAAACATGTTAAAAACATACAATAAAGTGATAAATGGATTTTCGAAGGTTAAAAACATACATAAGAAAGTGACTTATAAAATGCTTGAGAAAAACCTATCACCAATCCTTATTACTTATAATTAATTCACTAATCAATGATCTATTATAGATTGCTTAATTTGATAAAGGGTAATGATCTTGTTCCGGATAACATAGTCATCAAAACATTGACAAAATCTTTTCACAAGAATAATGCTAGCAATATACTATATAACTACACTTTTTTTTTTTATCTTAGAAGAGATGATAAACTCTACCATAATTAACTCACACAATTGTGAGGTCTCGAGTTCAAACCCAAAACAAGACGTTCATTCTAACCTAACAATATTGGCATTTGTCAATTGAGCTAGGATTTAAGGACTATTTAACCACACTTTTTAATACTCTTTTTGATTGGTTAAAATCCATATGAATTCACAAAACTTTCATTGATTGCAGTTGAAGAGAATATTAAAATAAAATACCAAAGGCACTCCTTGAAACAACTACCTCATATACCAAATGGAAATAGCCATCCCGTATAGAAAAGAGTACCCCTACCAGTTCTATGATAAGCAAAACAACAATACCATAACAACAAAATGGATCCTCTAAAGCTAGCTGTAAAAGAATATAAATTGCTATGATATAAAGTCCCAATAAAGTATCAGTATACAAACTACATGATTGTGTACACACAATGTGCATTCTAAATTCTCAATATGATATAACCAAAGAAAGACCTAAAGGGCTATAAATCCTAACTCATTATTCTTGAGCCCCCATTGTTTGACAGTGAAAGAACTCGTTCAACATTCAAGCGTAGTATAGTTTATGAGAAATGAAACCTTTCAAGTGGAAAGCAAATGTAAAGAAATTTGAATAGATAACATAGTATTCCATCATGCCATGCAACTAATTAACATTGCACATGTCCAAACTCCACAGTGACTAAAGAGAACTATCTCAGTGTGTATTCAAGGAACAGAAAAATCTTATATACCATTTCACACAAGTAATTAATCTTAATCACAAGCTAAAGAGTTGTCCATGTTGAGACCACCCACTTCACAACAGTAAACTCCAGGAAAATAAACAAACACTAACGTTACTTGAACAACAATTTCAAACATCTAAATTCAACAACATTTTACGTCATTAAAAAAGTTGACATACATGGTTAATATAGTTCAATGGGTGGTTAAGATGGGATAATTTATTAACCATCAACTAAATTTCATTAACTACAAATTTGAACATTACTAATCACGATTTCATATGTTCAAATCTCCAAATACATGTAAATTTGAACATTTTAAAAGCATGCTTAATAATGTTCAGATTTGTAGTTAATGAAGTTTAATGAGTTGCAACACTTGATATGTCTACTAACCACCTCTAACACTTCATTAACCACACTTGCGAATTGAAATAACCATATAAAAAGTTACTGAATTTAGGTATCTCGAATAGATGTTCAAAAAAAATTTATGATAAACAAATCATGCGGTTATTGTTTCCAGCATTACAATAAATCATCTACCCTAGAAAGAATTATAAGCTTCCCATTGTAATGAACATTAGCTACTTCAGAAATTGAGCAAGGAAAGCTCATAGTTCTAAATTACGGCAGTTTTAGAGGTCTACACAATGGCATCACAATCGCAATTGCTGCCATACTTGCTCCTATTTTACTGCAATATAAAGATTCGCGACGTAAGTGTAACCACAATTCAAAACCATATGAAAACTGAATCCACTCAACCCTCAATTTCTCCAAGCATCAAACCAAGACCAACTATGATAACAACTAACAATAACAAAAAACTGAAATTCAGTTAAAGGAAAATCAGTACAGTGCAATAAAAATCACATCTTTAAGAGAAAGGGTTTCTGAGGGAATCTCATCCAGTGAGCTAAAACACTCAAAAAATCAAAAACCCATTATCAAAAACAGAAAGAAAAAGATAATATTTAACATGGGTAGTGATAAAAGTTTCAAAAATTAAAAACACAATTAGGTCATTTGAGAAGGGGAAGTTGATTTGGGGATTGAGAATGGAGGTAATAGCAGCATAGCTTCCTCTGTCTCAATTGGATCAGACCTCAGTATCTGTCACAGGAAGAAACACAACAAATATTCTTATAATAATGAGAATCATGAATCATGAAATGCAATATATGCAAGAGAGAGAGAGAGAGAGAGAGAGAGAGAGTACTGGGTCTTGAAGCACAGGTTTGGTGTCATCCTTTGCTGGCATGAAAGGAGGTTTGTGTTTGTTGTTGTTGTTTGGTTTGATTGAAGATTGTGAAAAAGTGTTGTTCATCGTTTTGTGTCTTGACTCTGTTGTCACAAACACTTCACTATTCTTTCATCAAGGGAAATTGCAGAAGCCACTTTCTTGGCGCCGAACCGTTCCAAATCCAAACACTAGTACCAAGATTCTGGGCAGGATTGGAGCGTTTGTTGACAAGATTATTTCAAGTAATTAAGGTAATGAAAAATAATTACTTTTATTTTTATAGGTACCAGATCTAGTTTTTTTTTTTAATCTATATTTATAAATAAAAATAAAAAATATCTAGTTTTTTATTTATCAAAATTGTCCAAAAAAAAACTTATTATCTTTTAATTAAGAGTGAAAATAGATTAAACCCATCAATAGGACTTAAGAATATAATATATGTAAAGCTTTTTTTATATATCCGGACAAGGCTTTTCAAAATACTTTAGTTAAAAATGTCAAGTTAAGACTACTAAAAAAATCTTTTAAATGTATTAGGTTGGTTTATTTAGTTAAATATAAATAAATTTTTTATTATCATTATTATTATAAATTTTTTTTGTTAACTCATAAATTTATAGTTTTATACTATAATATTTTCTGTAATTTAAACATATCGATTAACATTAATATTTGATATATTAAAAGGTTTTATTACAAACTATAAAATAAAATTAAAATATAATTTAATATAATGTTTTAAAATTTAAAAAGTCGTGTTAGATTTTAAAATAGAAGTTGAGTTTCATTAAGTCTACTAGTGAGTGGTGTAAATTTTTAAACATATTTTTGACTTTAAAAAATGTCATATTAATTTTAATGAGACTTTAATCGATAATAAGTCAAATTTAAACTTTATTATTAAAGTTTACCTCCTTTTAATCTATTTTTACTCCTACTCTTGAAAAAGATAAATTAATAAACATAAATAACACTAATAAAATTGGAAGAAAAACAAATATAAAAAGTAACAATGAACTCTTTTATGACTTAAAACCAATTATACTTAAAAAAAAAAACTTAAAAGACTGCATATTAGATTTTGTATTTTTTATTACAAGATACATAGGTGGACCGTTAAAGAAAAATCTCAACTAGACGCAACTTTCCATCTCACTCGTTAATATAAAATATGACATTTAATATTATCTAGTAACAAAATCAAATGATATTAATCGACTAATCGAAGCTTTGAGATGGAATGATTAAGATTGGAAATTGTGTGATGTGATTACTGCACCGAATTTAAATCCAAAACTAAAGTACCGTGCAGTAAAAAAAACACATTTAGACACAATTTTTTATTTTAATTATTATTATTATACATGACAAAAATAGGTTATGGGTGAAATATTTTTATTCACTATTTTTAGATTTTGCCCATTTTAACTAAACTTATTTTTATTTAAGTTTGAGTAATGTTTTTCATGAACGAAAAATATTAAATTTAATTATTTTAATAATTAAATTAATTTTATCATAAAAATAATTATCAATTTAAATTATCGATAATTATTTATGACAATTGAGTTTAATGTGTTTGTGAATAAATATTCTAAAGAGATACCAAGAGAGTTTGTAAATGAGTTTGAGTGGATAATAATTTTTTAGAGTTAAAATTAGGTTGAGATTAATTTCGAATTAAGAGAGTCTATTAAATTCGGGAAATTTTTTCAATTTCACTTACCAATTTTATAACCGCAACTCTAGTCCCCTTCCTCGTTAACTCATTCTTTTTCTTTTGACGTTATCATCTTCTCCAAACTCATTGAACCAAAAACCAGACTTTTTGAGGTATTCATTTCCTTCCTTTCTCTCCCTTACTTAGTTACTACATATACAGGGAATGATTTTTCTTTGAGTTTTAAAGTTCAATATGCTTGTATGTTGTTATTGATGTTTAGAATGATAAAAGAAAAGTTTTTAACTTTTTTCCTTTAAAAATAAAAACTTAGACTAAGGGAGTAAAAATAACAGTGTAATTTTTTATCAAGTGTTTTGTAAAAGATGAAATTAACTGTGTTAGCAACTTGAATAAAAGTGATTTTTGGATGTATTTAAATTACAGAATGAATTGTTTTTAAATAAATAAGTTTAAATTGACGATAGAAAATAGTTTGAATCAATTATAAAGTAAGAAAAAAATTTATGTGTTTTGTGTTTCTTATATATCTTAGTTTCACTTGTTTCTTATCTTTGCTAATGTACGTTACTGGAAACCTACGCATTGCGCTAACTCCATGTCTTATATAGTATATGCGTCTTCTCTAAAATTACACATAGCGTTCCCTACCCTACCCTGTATTGGATTACGGTTTGATGATTTTTGTGTTGATGTATAGTAAAAGTTTGATGTTTGAAATTCTACGTAGTTAAATTATTTTAAACGAAAACATAAATTACATTATTTGAAATTAGTTTAGAGAACAAAAACTCTACAATTCATGATTTAGTTTATTAGCGTGAATTTTAAGTTTCTTAACTTACGCACGTATTGTTGGAATAAATTGTATAATGAAAGAGGAATTGAAATTGAGAAGTAGAGAGTAAAAATAGAATGTTCAGAAAACGGAGATTGATTATTGATCTTGACATACTCTTATACAGAATGTTCAAAGTTTACAAATTTATAAAAAAAGAGTTTGCATAGCTGCACTTTAACTAACTAACTACCTTTCTTAACAACCTTACTAACTAACTACCTTTCTTAACAACCTCTAAACTACTCTAACTGAATTACAAACACAATTAATCATTTTAAAATTAACTACATCCAACGCTCCTCCTTAATTCAAAATGATTAAAGTGATGTTAATCAAAACTTGTTTTTCATCTATTAACCAAAATAGGAAGTTAACTTGGCTGTTAACTTGGTTTGCTGAACCAACCATGAGAGCAGCAACAATAATACCAACAAAGTCCAGCCAATCAAGAGGTCTTCCACTATCATTAGCCAAAACAATTGCCATTAATCCAATAGCTTTCATAACCCATGATAAAGGGTTCCATATACACTCTAAGAACTTCAAAAACTTGTTCTCCTTTTTCTCTTCCAATTTGTTTGGTCCAAATACTTGAAGATGATTTGATTCTTCCTCCGATGTTAATCCTTCTCTTGAACATTTTAGCTGTTCAAACACTTTCTCCACTGAAATTCTTTCCCTTTCAACTTTACTACTAGCACCATTCTCATTCTATTTTGGATCTGATGTCTTCCTTTCTTTAGCTTTGTTTACATCAAAATTTGCACTACTCTTAAACCCATTATCAGGTTTCCCATTGGCATCATTAATATCATCACCATCAAAATCATCAGAATCTTCTGAAGTAGCAATGTCGATTTACAAGAAAAGGGGGGTTTGAATTGTAAATTCGTCTTTTTAAAATTCCTGTTAAAAACTTAAGAAAATAACTCAAGATTGATTTTGGTTGTGAAAACAGAAAACGAAGAAAGTTCTTGGTTAGTTAAAATCAACAGTTCAGTTTATCTATTTAACTTGATAATTAACAGACTGAAAGTAAATAGAGATAAGGGAAGGGATATCACACACAAATATATCCTAGTTCACCCATCCCCGGGCTACTTCCAGTCCTCACAACGGTGAGATTTTCCACTAAGTGTTTAAAACAAAGAACCTTCTTGGTTTTACAGCACCTAGCTCAGATCATCCTTGATCTGTTACAAACTTCAATCCTTTCCACCCAGAAAGGAATTCAATCAAGTCACCTATCAACCTTGATAGGATTTTACACTTCACCTTTTATTCTTAAAACGATTTTCTAAACAAACTACTCAAGCTATAAACACCTCTTATAGTCTTGAGTTTACACAATAGTGATGTAGAGTGTTTTTACTGAATCTGATTAAAACTCAACTCTTGTTTGAGGTTTAGATTCTTTACAAGAGATTTCAGTAAGCTAATAACAATGAATTCGTTAATGAATGTTACTGATTTCTTGTGAGACTTTTCAAGTATGAATGTGAGTGATTGATGATATATCTTGGCACTTGAATGTCTTTGATTTTGGACAGAATCTGAGTATGCTCAACTCGTGTTTGAGATTAGATTCTTGACAAAAGAATTCAGTAGAATGATTCTGATATGAAGAAGAAAAACAGAACTGAATCTTTTGTTTGTGATTGAGAAGCCTTCAAGTATGTAGATGTATGTAACTGATGTATTGTTTTGTACTTGAAGCTCTTCTTTTTTTTTTCTGAGCTTTGGCCTTCCTTTTATATGCGTCAGAGCAGTAAATGGAGGTCAATAGAGCCGTTGGTAGTGCTCTTGTCAGGCTTGACCAAAGGCAATGTTTTTGATTAAAAATAATCCAGCTTTTGACTATTTTTAATTTCTATTTTGAATGGGCTAAAACATTTTATTCTTGATCAGATTTCCTTTGTTTAATGATCCTTTGTACTTCAAATATATTTGTTAATATCTTTGATTTGATATGAAGTTTTGATTATGTCAAAACAGCTTTGGAGAATGATGATGAACTTCTGCAGAGTTAATGAAAATTCTAGAGATTGATAATCAATCTAGAGTCCTAGTATCTGAACTTTCTGGAGATTGATAATCAATCTGGAGGTTCAGTTTTGATCATTCTGGATGTCTTCCTGATCTTTTCTTGGATCTTCTTTGATGTAAATATACTTCAAGATCGTTCAACGTTATTGGCAGTCAAGCTGGAGAATGATGTAACAAGGCTGGAGAATGATGTTCAGTATGCTGGAGAATAATTGTATCATTCTGAACTGATGTTATCATACTAGAGGATGATGTTTGATCATGCTGGAGAAAGATGTTTGCTGCTGGAGATTGTTTATCTATATGGAGACTGATGATACACTGCTGGAGAATGATGTTAAACATGCTGGAGATTAATGTTAACATGCTGGAGATTGATGTTAACATGCTGGAGAATGATAATCATTCTGGAGATTGATGATCATTTCTGGATACTAATGATCATTCTTGACAGAAGATCATTCTAGAGACTGATCTGAACAGTGTAACCTTGTGATTTGGACTATGTGATATTCTGATCTGGACCTGTGATCTTCTGATATGAACCATGTGATCTGTTTTGTACCATGCTATCTTCTGGTTTGGATCAAGTCTGGAACATGTCTTCTGTTCTGGACTGAGTTATCTTCTGAACTCTTGTTTCCTTCTGGTCTAACCAAGTCTCCTTCTGGACAATGCTTCCTTCTGGTCTGGACCATGAATAATATCCTCTAATAATGTCATTGTTTCTTCCCTCTGATAGTATTTTCTGAAGGTATCCTCTGATATCATCTTCTGGAGGTATCCTCTGATTGTATTCTGGAGGTATCCTTTGATAGTATTCTGGAGGTATCATCTGATAGTATTTTGTGGTGACGTCTTCTGGAGGTATCTTCTGGTGATGCCTTCTGGAGGTATCCTCTGGTGACGTCTTCTGGAGGTATCCTCTAGTGACGTCTTCTGGAGGTATCCTCTGGTGACGTCTTTTTGAGGTATCATCTGGTATCCTCTGGTGACGTCTTCTTGAGGTATCCTTTGGTATCCTCTGGTGACGTCATCTTGAGGTATCCTCTGGTGACGTTATCTTGAGGTATCCTCTGGTGACATCATCCTCTGGTGACGTGCTGTCCAGAATGTTCTTGGATCTTCAGTTTTGATCTTGCTTCTATAACAATGATCCTGTTTGAGTTTCTAGCATATTTTGATCATATTTGTGCACTTTGATGAAGTGAATTGATTCTTGCTTGTTTACTTATGCATTCATGTTCCTTAAACAAAACTCAAGTGAAACCATTAGTATACCACCATTCATAAAACTTAATCATTTATTTCATAAGGTTTGTTGTCATTAAAACATATATCAAAAAGATTTTTTCTTCAACATCTTCATCATGCACTTTTGTTGCTTCTTTTTCCTTGGTTATGGTAGATGTAGGTTTTTTATTCTCGTCGTCATCAAAATCAGACTATGAACTATCACTGTCAGAGCTTTCAATTGGCTTCTTTTTAGCAGGAACAACCACCTTAGAAGCAGGTTTCTCATCTTCAGATTCAGAGGAAGAGTCATCAGAACTACTATTCTTCTTAACTTTTTGCAACTGAGCTTCCTTCTTTTGCTTGGCAGCAACCTCTTCTTCTGACTCAGCCTGCAACACGTCCTCTACATCACTTTTCGGGTCCTGTGCAGCCTCCACATCATTGACTTTCTCTGAACCATCATCTTCTGGTTCAAACTTCTTCACTCGGCTTTTGAATTCCTCCTTTTTTGATTGAAACTCATCCACTTTTAATTGAAACTCCTCCATTTGGTCTTTAAGTTGCTTTTCTTTTAAATGGAGCTCTTTCATCCGGATTTCATGTAGATTATCTTTTGACTCAAGATCCTTCACTTGGACTTCAAGTTTCTTACCTTCATTAGGAACTTCTTCCAAAGACTTGGCAACATCAGCTGATGGATCACTCTCCTCCATCTCTTCACTACCTTAATTGAATTGATTTTGATTATCATGGTTATGATACGATGGAGAACCACACTCTCCACCATCACTTCCTTTCTTCTCTACACAGGTTCTTCCCCTGCACCTGCATCTACGGCAACAAAACCTTCTTTCTCCATTGAGCTCGCCATTTTCACTTGATTTCTGTGTTGGGCACTTCTTTCCATGACAACCATACTCTCCTTCTGCCACCTGTCCCCTGATCTTGCTCCTTCTTGATGTATCAACATCCACCAGCCATTCACCCTGGCTTGTCATCTAATTAGAGCAACTAGTATAAGAAAACCAGACTTAGGATGAATAACGTTCTCCGTTTGAACACACCCAAGAACGTTCTCCATTTGAACACGCCCACGAACGTTCTCCATTTGAACACGCCCAAGAACGTTCTTCGTTTATGGTAGCCATGAACAAGACTATATCTAAATATGAGTCCTCAACTGCCATTTGAGCTTCATCATCCTTTCTTTGTTCCTTCTTGGATCTACATTCATTAGGAAAGTGACCCCACTTTTGACAATTGTAACATTAAATTCCCTTCTTGTTAAACTTTTTCTTGCCATTTGATTTCTTGTTGTAATTTGTCACTGTTATGTTGATTTCTTGAATTTCCAGCCCCTTCATCATAATCATGTTTCTTGTTGACTTGAGCCTACAATGCCTGCACTTGAGTTGTTGTTGCATAGCTTTCTCTTACTCTCAATTCATGAGCCTCTAGGAAACCTTGCAAGTCTTCTACCTTCAATGTTCCAAGATCCTTTGACTCCTCTATGGCCACCACTATGTGATCATATCTTTGTGTCAATGTTCTCAAAATTTTCTCAATAATCATCACTTCAGTTATTGATTCACCGTTAGTTCTCATCTGATTAACAATTGTCTGCACTTTATTGAAATAATCAGCCACACTTTCATCCTCCTCCATCTGCAACAATTCATATTGCCTTCTCAACATTTGAAGTTTCACTTTCTTGGTTTTTTCACTATCCGTGTAATACTTCACCAAGATATCCCATGCCTCTTTTGATGTAGATACCTTTGAGATCCTTTCAAAATTGTTTGCATCCACACTTTGCTGGATGTAAAACAACGCCTTGCAATTCCTTTTCTTGTAATCTTTGAAAGTGGCTTGTTGTCTTTCTGTAGGATTCACGCCCATCTGTTCATAACCATCTTCAACAATCTCAAACACTTGTGTTTCCCAATTTTTAATCCCCTCACAATTTCACCCGTGTTTCCCAATATTAGAACCTTGCTCTTGATACCATTTGTTGGAACAAATTGTATAATCAAAGAGGAATTGAAATTGAGAAGAAGAGAGTAAAAACATAATGTTTAGAAAATGGAGATTGATTATTGATCTTGACACATTCTTATACAAAATGTTCTTGGTTTACAAATTTATAGAAAAATAGTTTGCATTGCTGCACTTTAACTGACTAACTACCTTTCTTAACAACCTTACTAACTAACTACCTTTCTTAACAACCTCTAAACTACTCTAATTGAATTACAAATACAATTAATCGTTTTAGAATTAAGTACATCCAACACGCATAACATAAGACCGACAATTAATTCAGATCATTAGTACAGATTTAGAGCATTAGAATACTGAACCGATGTTATGGTGGTGTGATATTTGTTTGAAATTTTTTATTTATTGTTTGTGATATTATGAACTCTTAGGTTTAATTTGTGTTAGAGTCTTAGATTTTAAGAAAATTGGTGATAATGTCTCAAATAGCAGTTGATAAAGCGAAAGAAAATGAAAAAAACAATTTTTACTAAAAGAATTATTTCATTAGTGAATTACTTTTGAAATGTTATCTAAATTTTGGGTTATACAATCACTGTATTTTACGAGTAGAATTATTTTTATCGAGTAGAATTGTGGTTGATGTGTTATCATTGTTGATATATATATATATATATTTAAGTTTAATATGGAAAAGTGACATTTTATTTGTACATATTTTCTTGTTACATGAATTAACCTAACCAAATAGTATGCATCATGTATATTAGTATGTGTAAAGTGCATCATGTATATGGGTATGTGTAGAGTGTGAAGTAGCAATGTTAATTTACAAGAAAGGGGGGTTTGAATTGTAAATTTGTCCTTTTAAAAATTCCTGTTAAAAACTTAAGAAAATAACTCAAGATTTAACTATTTAGATAAGGGAAGAGATACCACACAAAGATATATCCTGGTACACCCAACTCGGGCTACGTCTAGTCCTCACAACTGTGAGATTTTCACTAAGTGCTAAAACGGAGATCAATCTTGGTTTTACACACCCTGTTTCAGATCAACTTTGATGTGTTACAAAAACAAATCATTTCCACCCAGAAAGGAGTTCAATCAAATCACCTATCAATATTTAGATAGGATTTTACAATTCACCTTTTAATCATAAAAGGATTTCCATCAAGCTTACTCAAAACTATACTTCACACTATAGCCTTGAGTTTACAATGATATGATTTAAAGTGTTTTGTCAGAATCTGAGAAGGCTCAACACTTGTTTGAGTTTTGATGCTTTGACAGAGAAATACACGAGAATGATGCTAGGAATCGAATAGGAAAAATCAGAACTGACTTAATGTGTGTGAGTGAGATGAATTCAAGTATGATTGAAGTGAGTAATGAATTGCTTAGTACTTGAAGCTCTGATTTTGGACAGAATCTGAGTATGCTCAACTCGTGTTTGAGATTAGATTATTGACAAAAGAATTCGGTAGAATGATTCTGATATGAAGAAGAAGAACATAACTGAATCTTTTGTTTGTGATTGAGAAGCTTTCAAGTATGTAAGTGATGTATTGATTTGAACTTGAAGCTCTTGAATTTGATTATGAATGATGAAATAATTGCTTTCGTGAGTTCTGATTATTGCCTTTATCTTGAGTTCTCTTTTATAGACTCAAAAAGTGCTTATGACAGCTCATTTGCCCGTTGGGAACAGACTGGCTGTCCTTTGTTAGTGATTAGGTGAGAGCAGGTCAAAAAGCAAGAACGTTCTTCATTCTGCTTCTAATGTTCAAGAGCATACTTGGTTCTTCCTCTGTATGGCAAATGAGTCTTGACCTCAGTGATGCGAATTGTTGGATTTTAAATTTGTAGAGGGATCCTCTGATGATATCTTCTGGAGGTATCTTCTGATATCCTCTGGTGATATCTTCTGGTATCCTCTGGAGGTATCCTCT
This sequence comes from Cicer cuneatum, assembly GCA_037974295.1. NCBI lineage: Eukaryota > Viridiplantae > Streptophyta > Magnoliopsida > Fabales > Fabaceae > Cicer > Cicer cuneatum. The sequence goes on along the minus strand of JBBPBO010001986.1, from coordinate 16,712,672 downwards.
TGTGACATCTTCTGGAGGTATCCTCTGATGATATCCTCTGGAGGTATCCTCTGGTGATATCTTCTGGTATCTTTTGGAGGTATCTTCTGGTTACATCTTCTGGAGGTATCTTCTAGTTACATCTTCTGGAGGTATCCTCTGGTAATATCTTCTGGTGACGTCAGTCTCTGGTGATGTCATCCTCTGGTGATATCCTCTGATGTTTATATACTTCGAGATCGTTCAACGTTCTTGGCAGTCAAGCTAGAGAAGGATGTAACAAGGCTGGAGAATGATGTTCAGTATGCTGGAGAATGATTGTATCATTCTGGACTGATGTTATCATACTGGAGGATGGTGTTTGATCATTCTGGAGATGGTTGTTAATCATGCTGGAAAAAGATGATTGCTGCTGGAGATTGTTTATCAATCTGAAGACTGATGATACACTGCTGGAGAATGATGTTAAACATGCTGGAGATTAATGTAAACATGCTGGAGATTGATGTTAACATGCTGGAGAATGATAATCATTCTGGACAGAAGATCATTTTGGACAACAGATCATTCTGGACATTCTGGAGATTGATCTGATCATTCTGGACATTCTTGAAATTGATCTGATCATTTTGGACATTTCTAGAGACTGGTCTGTCTTGTTGGAACAATTTGATTCATAGTCTTTTTCCTTAAACAAAACTCAAGTGCAATAATTAGTAGATCACCATTCATAAAACTCAATCATTTAATTCAAAAGGTTTGTTGTCATTAAAGCATATATCACAAAGGTTTTTGCCTCAATAGAGTGCATCTTGTTATATGAATTAACCTAACTATTTGTTTGTTGTAGTTATTTTAATTGTTTGGGTTGAGTGATGATCATGCTTGGTTTACATTCCTTATGCCAGCGATATAATCAGTTTAATAAACAAAATTTTATAGTAATGTAAATTATTTCAGTTTTAATCTTTTACGTTAATCTTTATGATTATATTAGTAAATTGTATTATGTTTTATAACACAATTTTAATAACTATTTTTATATCGTAGAGTTTTTTAAGGTTATTATAGATTGCTAGGTTCGAGAATTTGAAGATAACATAGAGTTTTCCAAGTTGTTTATAAATGAATAACTTCATTTATAATATTATAACAATTTGATGTATTTGACATTTTTTTTTGTGATATTCAATGTTAGAGTCAAAGCTTCAAATTATGAGTGTGACGGCTACTATATCATGTTACATATATTTGAACATTGTAACAGCCGATATTGTTGATTTATGGACGCAAGTACATAAATTTTTTTACAAGTTGTTATTGACTGTGTTTTTTATGTTCGTAAGATAAAAACCTACAAGTTGTTATTAATTGTGTTTTTTAATGTTCATATCATAAAAAATTACGATTCAACTGATATTGTGTTTTTTTTGTTCAGATATTTGATGACTCGATATCATTTCATGCAGATCAAATTAAAGAAGTTCAAGAACACGGTGTGAATTTTATTTTAAAATTAATTGAAGAAAATGATGATGCTTGAATATGTGTATTGAATATTGTTACACTGTGATTTTGTAATTTTGTTAATGCACATCTAAATCATCTGATTTCGTAGCAGAATATGACCTTTAAATTTCATGTGTTAAGCATATGATTTTTCCGTCTTGTCAAGAGTAATCAGATATTGTGATTATAAGTACAAAACATCGATTTGAAATTTAGTACAAAATATTGTATGCATACAGTAAAACCAAATGAGAAATTTATTAAAAAAAAAATTATTTTAACTCTATCTATTAAGTTAGTTATATAAAAGAACCGACTTAAAAAGATGATTTGTTGAACTAAAATTATGATTTTAAGTCGGTTAAGCTGAACCAACTTAATAAGATGATGTACATTTTAAGTCGGTTCATGAAACGCGTTAAAAAATAACATGTTTATTAGGTCTTTTACTATTAAGTCGAACACAGAACCGACTTAGAATGTACATTTTAACCGATTTAAAAAGGTAAAATTCCACTAGTGCAATTTATATGACAAGGTGTTTGAAAGCAAAATAGTGAATCTCTTTTAAACTCAAAGTTGTGAATAAGATCTTTAAAGTAAACTTGAGATTTAAAAGAAAATATTCTTTTAGGTCAAGTATTTGATCTTGAGAAAAAGTATTTAAATATTATGTTTATGTAATTAGTTCTTTGAATCTCGAAATAGATTCGAGAATGTTGACATCCAATTAGCGGTGAAAGAGACTTTGAAGAATTATATTGTTATATTGGAAATTTTTTGAAAAATAGTTTGGAACAAAGTGGCCATGACAATTTTTTAAACAGATATTTTGAAAACAAAGTAATGTATATGGATTGAAGGGATTTTTCTTTAGAAAAAGAGAAACTCTCTTTGATTCCAATGTGATGAAAATTGATTTTTAGATTTGATTGAAACTTTGAACTATATGGATTGTTTGTTTTCATTGAGCTGTTAAAATTATTTTTGTAAGGAGAAAAATATATATAATACATGAGGATTAGGAAAATGAGTCAAGTTAGTGAGATAGTTAGAACTTATTTTGACTAAGTTAAAAATTATTAATTTGGAGGTGTGAGTTCAAGCGAGATTAGCTGCATCTTAGCTATTGTTGAGCTACTGATAAGAGGTGTGGGCTTCTTCAATTTTTAGTATACATATGATTAATGTTTTATTAAATGATAATGCCATGGTGTTACTACTTGACTTGCTTGGTGTTTAATTATGCTAATTGAACTTTGGTGTTATGTGGAGTGGGCGAATAAATGTAATTAATTTGTATAATGTTATATGAACTAGTGGGATTAATTTAAATGTTATGATATAATGGGTGATGTGAACCGTTAGATGGACATTCACATGTTTCTGAGGGGATAATCAGTAATGTGTTGTTAGGTGGATATCACTATTTTCTTTGGGAAAGTCTTTTGCAGGGGAGGTGATATTCTGGAATTAGGGGTCAGAATAGATCAGACATCCGATAGGAGCCTACGACACAGTCTATTAAAAGTCTAGCTCGGTTTGCCCCGTTTAGTAAAAAGGTTAGACTCAAGCTTTTAAAAAGGTTTATTTATTTAAGGTTAAGTTACACTTTTGATAAGTTATTTTTAGATTGTACTTTGCCCTCTTAAGTTTTTTTCGTTCCATTTTGATCTCTAAAAAACCTATGAGGTCTGATAGACTGGTCATACAAATTTAATTAAAATATAATATTTATAGATATAGTAATAATAAAATAGATGACTCTTCATATTTTTATTATAACTCTTTATTTTCTGTCTTTAAAAATAAACATTGTATTTATGCAATAAAAGATTCTTTATTAGAAATTTGAAAACTAATTTTTAGTTCACAATTTCATATGTCCATACTCATTCTTCTCCCTAAAATCATTGTGCTATGAAATTGACGTTTGTCTTTTATTCTTTTGTTTTGTTTATAATTGTTGTTCATATATGTATTTAGTCAAGTATGTATCATTGTATTTATGCAATAAAAGACTCTTTATTAGAAATTTGAATCCTAATTTTTAGTTCACAATTTCCGATGTCCATACTCATTCTTCTCCCTAAAATCATTGTTCTATGAAATTGACATTTGTCTTTTATTCTTTTGTTTTGTTTATAATTGTTGTTCATATATGTATTTAGTCAAGTATATATGTTACAAAAAGTGAAAAAAATGAATGTTATGGTTGTACGGCTTAACCATTTTCACACTCTTTATTGTCTTATTAGCCTTTTTAAAGATAAACAAAATGTCTTTTTTAAAAGTTTTAACACAAAATAGGTTTTTTAATAGGCTAATAAGCCAGTTCAGACTTTTCAAAAGGTCATGTTAAGTCTTAAAATAAAGCTTTTGACATGTAATATGTCATGCTCAAGTTTTAATTTTTTTAAAGTAGACCTTACCTATTTAAGGAAAGCTTGACTTGACCTGACCTATTCTCACCCCTATCTGGAATCATATGCACTGACATGTAGGCATTGGATTAGTGAAATTAATCATTTAAATTGAGTTTTTAAGCGGAGTAACTCATCACAAATTAATTCCTAGAATCAATGGAATTCTGCTAAATGTTACTTGATAATATTCGTTGGTGACCTTTTACATTTTTGTGGAATTTGGACAATGCCCTCACACGATGTGGAACCATTCATTCCCACCACTTACTCCCACGACGGGAATGGCATAGTAAATCCCTGATTAGGGATCGCCAACTGCTTAGAATTTTGACTCGGTCACAGACATGGCTTCTTATATGGGGAAAGTTGAAGGGACGTCTTCGCAAGGTGGCGTATCATGTTGGTATCACCCAATAGCGAGTAGAGTTTCTAGTACCATCTCATATTATATTATATGAGCACCAAAGCAGCTAGATAGACGATCGTGGAGTAGCTTCCAGATAGGAAAACTCAGGTACCCCCCACCTGCACCATTGATCGTGGAGGACCCCGTCATTCTATTAGTATTTGAGGTCAGGGACCATCCCGACAGATGATGGATGTGTGTCCTGTCGATGTTGAGGTTCCAGTTTCTCCTTCATCGATGTTGATTACCCAATCATTCTTAAGAGCAGAGATGGTGAAATGCTTTCATGAGTGGACCGTGGAGTTCCCCTCCATAGACCTGAAGTCACTAGAACACAATGATTGTTATGAGAGACTCGAGCCTGAGATATTAGTGATGGACCTGACTATTGAGGAGCTAGAACCAGAGGACTCGAAGGGTGAGGTAGAGGTGTGTCAGGAGAATCATGTCTGTAGTGACTTGCACCGAGTGTGGGGGTTGTCCTTGTTATTGTAATGTTAGTCCATGATCAAGAGGTTTGGGTGTATACGATCTTTTACGCCACTTTTGTATTTTGATATGATTATCTTAGACTTTTGGATTACTCTACTTATGTTATACCTTTGAAAGTTTACTTTACTTGGCGGTTCAATGTTTTACTTTTTGGGTAATCATGGAGGGGTTGAATTCTTGGAGCAGCACTTCTTAGAGTGTTTGTCGAGAATACTCCAGAGATATGAGTGGTGGCTAGTCTGATTTTATAGTTCCGATGATTTTCAAGTGTATATTTTGGAGGATGTATATGATTGAGACTACTTATGACGACGATGAGCACCTATGTTATATATTATCTTCAAGGTTAAATCGGTGTACGAAATTCTTTTGAAGGGTCTTTACTTTTCTATTGGTTTTATTTAAATTTTAAGAAAAAAAAATTACATGAATTTTACAAGAAAAGTATTTTATTGTATGATTTAAAAAAATTATTTTAAAATAAAATACACTTTTATTAAAAATTAGGGCGGTACAATGAAGATGATAAACATAGTCATACATTTTTTGGGTAGATAAATTTTAAAATATAATTATTATTATTAGTAATCCTAGGTCTGTCTTGCCACCGTCAATTTTTTTAATAAATAACAGTATTATGAACTTACATACATTTTCAAAGACAAATTACTTAAACGAAAAAATATATAAAAGATAGATGTGTTATAAATAAATAAGAAATAAAGAAATGATATTAGATGTAATTTTACTTTTTATTTATTTACAAAAGATGTAATTTTTCCTTTTTAATATAGACACTTTTATTCGTTCAAATTTCATGGATCACGCTATAATTATGGAAAAGTTTAAACTTCTGCACATATACTTTCAGCAAAAGTATCTTTTATGCACTTTAATTTTGAACACGTTAAGCGTTTCTATCATTTACGTTTCATACAATTTAATTTATGCATTTTCTTTAAAATTTATTTACTTTAATTTCAAGGATTTTATCTGGCAGTAGAAATACATGTATTTGATCTGCAAGTTGTAGGTTTTATTTCCGTTAGTGCCATTAGAGAAAGACAAATATAAATTCTTTTGTAAGTGTTCAACAAACCCTAAGGTATTTGAAGGTGCAAACACGGAAAGAGGGTTTGAATTGTATTTGACTAAGTTGGATTCTTTTTGTTAATTTATTTAAAACTAGTTTAGGTTTGGTGACTTACTTAAATTAAAAGTAGTAGCAATCGAGTTAAATGATCAGAGGCAGAAGTAAAACAAGAGCTGTAGAATTAAATTGACACAAGAATTTTATCCGAGTTCACCATCAACTGGGTAGCTACTTCCAATCCCCTCACTCATAAGGATTTAATTCACTAATTCAAAACTTGAATTAGACAACACTCGACCCTACAAGTCAGTCTTCTCAAAACAACCTGACACCTATAAACTTTTTGAGGAACACAAACACCTTGACTCTACAAGCCAAGTCTTCTTTACACAACCTGAAAATCACACATTGTTGAAGGCACACAACACCTTGACCCTATAAGTCAAGTCTTCTCAAGACAACAAGAGTTTGGTGACTTACTTAGAATAAAAGTAGTAGCAATCAGGTTAAGTGATCACATGCAGAAGTAAAACAAGAGTTGCATAATTAAAGTGACACAAGAATTTATCCTACTTTACAACCAACTTGGTAGCTACGTCCAATCCTGTCACTCAGAAGGATTTGATTCACTAATTCAAAACTTGAATTACACAACATTTGACCCTACAATTCAGTCTTCTCAAAATAATCTGACACCTACAAACTTTTTGAGGAACACAAAAACCTTGACTCTACAAGCCAAGTTTTCTCCACACAACCTGAAAATCACACATTGTTGAAGGCACACAACACCTTGACCCTACAAGTCAAGTCTTCTATACAAAACCTGAAAACCTACAGATTGCTTGAGGAACACGAAAGCTACTAAAAAGTTGGGTTATAAGAGTTTGGAACAAATTGGTTTGCTTATAACAAGTTGATTGTAACAATGACTCTCACACTAGAAAACACCTAGAAATTATTTCTTTTGAGTAAATTTTTCTCTAGACCTTAACCTCATGAACTCTAATGACTTAGGAAATTTTGTGCTTGTGAGTTCTCTTATCTTTTTTCTTCAACTTTGAGTATCTATTTATAGAATAGGTTAGGGTTTCTCCTTTGTCCTTGCAAAATCTGGAGCATATCTTTGCAAATAATAAATGTATGTTCTTGTAAAAAATTCTTGATGATATCTTCTTGTAAATAATTCATATCTTCTTGAAGATTCGGATCAACTCTTCTTGTAAATAATTCATATGTTCATGTAGATAAATTTTGATCAAATCTTCTTCTAAATAATTCATATCTTCTTGTGGTAAATCTTGATCAAATCTTATTGTAAATAATTCATATCTTCTTGTGATAAATCTTGATCAAATCTTCTTGTAAATAATTCATCTCTTCTTGTGATAAATCTTGATCAAATCTTCTTGTAAATATTTCACATCTTCTTGTTCTAAATCTTGATCAAATCTTCTTATAAATAATTCATATCTTCTTGGGATAAATCTTGATCAAGTCTTCTTGTTTTAGATTGTCTTCAAAAACAAGAACCTTATTTCATACTCTTGCTTGATTTTAGTTGGAATGAATTTGGGTTGTTCTTGGATCTTCACAAGTTTTTGATTCGTCTAAGTCTTCTTTTCATACCTAATTCTTTCAGTTTCAGCCATTAACTTTCCATAAGAGGCATTGACTTTCTTGTTGAAGTGAGATGTTGCGTTTCTTGAATAATGATGGTCAGAGGCAGAATTGCATGACTTAAAATTAATGGCATTGGGCAAATCACCTTGTTGAAACTTCAGAGTCAGTGCAACATTAGAGGTTGCATATCATAGGCAACATGTGGAGTGTGTTGCACCATTTTGATCAACAAGTTGTGAGCTTTAAATTTATGATTTGAACAATTACTTCGTAGTTAATTATACCTTGATATGAATTCATTAGGGGCATGCTGAGTTTGTGCACAATAGAGGCGTGCAAGGGCTTCAGAGACATGCTTTAAATTTAGTCTTTAGAGGCAGTCTTCAAACTAAGTTTCAGAGCCATTCTCCAGGGGCAGTCTGAAGGTGCAAACACGAGAAGGGGGGTTGAATTGTGTTTGTCAAACTTAATTTCTTTTGCTGTTTTATTAAATATTGATTTGAATTATTCGATAAATAATTAATCAGATTCAGCAGTGGATAATAATAACATAATAAAAAAGCAATTTATACTGGTTCACCGTTAACTAGGCTACGTCCAGTCCCTTCCTCCAGAAGGCCTTTTACTAATTCAAACTCCTTTGAATTACAACACCACTGATCCTTCAAGTCAGTCTTCCCAAACAGCCTGACAACCCCAGACTTTTGAGGAACAACAACACCTTGACTATACCTGCCAAGTCTTCTCAAACAGCCTGACAACCCCAGACTTTTGAGGAATAACAACACCTTAACTAAACCAGCTAAGTCTTCTCCTACCAATCTGACAACCACAGATTGAAGAAGGAATCTACACCACTATAATAAAGGTTTAGAACTTTGCAACGTTGCTTCTGGAAAGCTGTTTGTTGCACTGTATTTCTCTCTCGAAAACACTTAGAAAATATTGCTCTTGTTCATTTGTGTTTCTCTCTTTTGAACTCTCAGATATCTTTGAATTGAAGCTTGAGTTCTTGTGTTTTTCAATTCTTTATTCTTCAGCATTAAGTCTCTATTTATAGTTGAACTTTAGAACTTCACTGATGCTTTACTTCTGCAGTATATTTAGATTAATCTGTTTTGAGAATATTCTGGAGTAATTTGCTCAGATTCTGTTTTGAGCCTTTTGCTCAGATTCTGTTTTGAGCCTTTTTCTCCAATTCTGTTTTGAACGTTTTTCTCAGATTCTTTAATCCTCATGATCAAATCTGCACCCTTGGATCTTCATGCGATATTCCACAACTGGATCAGCCGAATTGATATGCTGTAATCCTCTGATTTCGGCCTTTGCTGGACTGCACAGTCTGTCCCTCTGATTTCGGCCACCACTGGGCCATGGTCTGATTTTCTGATATGGACCATCACTGGACCAAATAATTATTTCTGAACCATTGATCTGGAAGTTTTTACTCTGATCTGGACAGATTCTAGACTTTGGTCTGAAATTAACTTGAACAAAAAATATTTCAGTATGGACATTTTACCTTTAATTTTGTACCAGGTCTGGATTGATTCTGGAACTCATTTCTTTTGGTATGGACTGAGTTCCATGTCCTGAATCATGCTATCTTATGGTCTTGTCCAAATCTGGATTGATCCTCTTGTTCTGGACTCATAAACATACCTTATGGTCAAGTCTGGAACAAGTCTGGATTGTGTAATTTTTCATTGCCAGGCCATCTTCTGGTCAGAATAACTTCTGGAATAAAATTGATATTTGACTCCTGTTTCTCTGGAACAACTCTCCTTCTGGCAGGCTTTCCAATGGTATGATCCATGTTTCATTATGATTTTTATTCCTTCTGTTCTAGGCCACCAAACATATCCTCTGGTGATGTTTTGACATCCTGGAACATCTTCTGGAAATTCCAGAATTCATTTTCCTTTGATCTCTGCTTTTGTTTCCTTCAGTTTATGGGCATTTAACTTAACAATTCAAAGTACAAAATAAGTTTACATTGAGTACATTTGTAAGCATCAAAATCCTAAGTACTTAGAACCAACTTGGTTCCAACACAGTCTTCAAACCCAGTTATCAGACCCAAACATCAGAGCCAGACATCAGAAACAATCTTTGTAACCTTCATAGGCATATGTTCAGAGGCATATGTGTCTACTTTGTGTTCCTCTAGTCACTTCCTCTAGTACACTTCTATGATTTTCTTCCTCTGGTACCTTCTTTTGATTTTCTTCTTCCAATTATTTGCATACTTAATGAAGTCGTTAATCCAAATTTATTGTTATCATAAAATATTTTTGTTAACATCAAAACTATAAGTGGAAAACCAACTTGGTACCAACAATCTCCCATTTTTTATGATGACAAAATTGTATTTTTTATAACAATTTTTCTTTTATTACTTGATTCCCCCTAATTTAAGGCCCTCCCTAAGTCCAAGTAATTTTTTCAATATCTCCCCACGTTATTCTTCTCAAATATCTTTCTCTTCATTTTGTCATTAGACAAAAAGACTTGAAAGTGAGTTTTTTTTATGTATTTTCCCCCCCTTTTTTAATAGAATGAACAAAACATAAATCATAGCCTAATATGAATAGAACATAAAATTGATCCTAGTATGAATCTAAACTACTCTATGTTTTGCATAACATCATTCATGTATAAAGGTAAGGTTTAGATTTTTCCTAATGAAGTTAAATCTATCTTCAACAATTGGTTTGATGAATATGTCAGCCCATTGGTGTTCAGTGTCTACAAACTTGATATTTAGTACTTCTTTTTTAACAAAGTCCCTAATGAAGTGGTGTTTGATTTTTATGTGTTTGGCTCTAGAATGTAGGATTGAGTTCTTGGTTATGCAAATGACATAAGTGTTGTCACATAATATGGGAATGTTACTCTCAAGAATCTTGTAATCTTCCAGTTGATGTTTTATTGATAACAATTGAGAAGTACAACCAGCTGCTGAAATGTACTCAGCCTCTGATGTTGACATTGCAATTGTGTTTTGTCTCTTACTTGATCATGAGATTAAGTTTTCACCAATAAATGTGCGGTTTTCACTTGTGTTTTTTCTCCAGCACAATCAACATCACAATAGCCACTTTATTTGTACTTAGTAGATTTCTTGACAAAGAGTGTTGTCATTAGTAGATTAAAAAATAATGTCATCAACATAAATTTGAATAATAAGTATTTGTACTTAGTAGATTTCTTGACAAAGAGTGTCAATTTTTATTTTATGAATTAATTACCAAAAATATATTTTGTTAGAGTTAGTAATATGTTTAATATATATATATATTTGGAGACCCGGTTAAAATTATTTTTAGAGTATAATTTAATTAAGTTACAAAGAATTTCTTATCGACAACAATTTTAAAATGTCACATGTTACTGATAAATTCATCTGTCAATTGAGTTGCAACGAGAGTAGATATTTTTATTAAATTAGATTAAGTGAGTGATGTGATATGTGTAAAAGTGATTATATGTTGTAATGATTATTTTAGTAAAAACTTAAATATTTATTTATAATATTTTTTTAAAGTTAAAATAAAAATAAATAAATAAATAAATAAAAGGAAAACAACTTTTGTTTTAGAAGCCATCGACTTCCTTCATTTAGTTCACCCATTCCTTTATTTCATTTTCTCATAGAACAAAAAAAAAAACACAAGTGTTGGTGAGTGAAATTTTGAGAGACAAATCTTCATCTTGAGACAAATTTAAGAGGAATTAGGAGAAAGCCTTTGAATCAAAGTTGTTCATCATAGTGTTGTAGTGCTTGTGGTGGCTTTGGATTGTAAGTTTATTTCTTTCCCTCTTTTTCCCTCTTAGGCCATATGCTTGTGTTTGGTTGTGGGGGAAGGTTTCTTTTTTCTTTTTAAATATTTATACTCAAGAAGCTAGTTTAAAAGGAAGGATCAAAGAAATTTGGAGTTATTAATTTACTAATGTTATTATATGTTTCAAGCTTTAGAAATGATAAGAGTTTTTGGAGTGTTTTGTTGCAGATTTTTTTGTCCATAAATAAATGATTTTTCTTCTTGTGTTATTAATCATTCTTCATGCTTGTGTTGTTGTTTTAAAAAAAGATTAACCCTTGTGGTTGATGTTGTTAGTAATGGTTAAAAAAAATTTTGATTTTGATGTGTTTGAGTTATGTAATGAGTTGTTTTCAAATAAATGAGTTTGAGCTGAAGGTGAAACTTTACAAGAAAATTTAGAGTTGTTAAAGTGGTGAAAAAGTTCAAATTTTAACTAAGTTAAAGTGTTAAAGCAAAAAGTTAGATTATGAAATTAATATGTTTAGAGTTAAAAATGTTACTGTTTTAATTACTCTTGGATTGAGTTTAAAGAAGAAGTTTAGAGAACTTTGTTAACTCAAATTTTGTGCTCTAGTGGTTGAGTGATATAACTTGAAAGTTAAAAATATTTGAATTGTTGAGTATGTGTATGTGTGGATTGGAAAATATTCGTTTTTATTTAGTTTTAAATAAATAATGTATCACTTGGTTGTAAAAATTGTGTGTGAAAAATAATTAATTTTGGAATTATGATGTAGTTGGATAAACTTCGGTGGTGAACAATTTTTATAAATCTTTATGTTTATGTAGTTAGCTCCTTGAGTCTCGAAAAGGAATCGAGACCGTTGACACCGAGTTAGCGGTGGGGAGAACTCTGAAATATTAATATTGTTGTAGTGATTAAAGAAAAATGATTTTTCTTAGTTTATGTCTTTCCAAAAATGTGGTTATCAAATCTTTGAACTTGTGTTTTAAAGAAAATTAGTGAATTGTTGATTCAAGTTTTTATATGTATACTTTCAATCTTTAGAAAAGTTTGCATGATTTTAATTTAAGTTTCTAGTTTATAAAGTAAAGGGTAAAGTCTTGAGTTAGAATTTCATTTTTTTTAAAGATTCCAAGTTTCATGAATTAAAATACAAACTTTGTTAAAAAAATATATATTTTGAAAGGAATAGAACTATTTCAAAGAGTAGTTAGAACTTTGAAACTAGAAAAACATTTATTGATATTCTTGTGTGTGGTTAAGTTGTTATGAGGTAAATACTTTGATTGAACATTTAGTTTTTATAAATGTAGTTATTTGAAGAAAAAAAATTAAATGAGTTATGGCAAATTTGAGAAAATTTGTGGTTATGTGAAAAAATTTTGAGAAAAATAATTTATGGTGTTTCGAATGATTGTTAGTGAATGCTTTGAAAAATTGAAGGATGTTGATTTCTAAAAATATGTTTTTATATGTTGAAAGTTGGTATTGTGAATAATAATACTATTAGTCCTTACTCGCTGTAAACTCTTTTAATGAAATATACTCTAAGGGGTTAGGAGTAAAAAAAAGGTTGTAAGGTAGTTAAAGTCTCAGGGACTAATTTAACTAAGTCAAACACTATTTGATTGAAGGTGTTGGCACAAGCGAGATTTTCGTTGTGTTTGATTGTGGTAGCAGTAGTTGTTGAAAAAGCTATAATTGAGGTAAGGGCTCCTTCCAAATTTTTAGTTTGCACATAGGAACCTTATATGTGTGATTGATGTGTGAATATGTGATTATGCATTTTTTGAGTGATAATACGTGTTGCTAAATCTTATAATTTTTATTGATCAGAATATGTCCTAAGTATACTCTGTGAAAAGTATAAAAAATTGTTAGTGTTTAATGAGTATTAAAAGGGAAGTCTTTTAATAGCAACATTTACATAATGATTGTTGTGAAAGAGTTAGAGTATGCTCATGCATTTCATAGCTAGTGGTGACTGTGATGGGCTACGGTATTAGTGGTGATCGCGATGGGCTATGGTATTAGTGGTAATCGCGATGGGCCACATGATGGTTCCATGAGTTGATTGGTCCATCTTATCCTTACGAGGATTTTTAGTCATGTAGGTTTGTGATAGACTACACTCTGGTAAATCGTGCTGATCTGTGATAGGTAGCACCTCGATAATTAGTACTGGTATGTGAGAGACGGTACATTTATGATTTACACCCCTCGAGGAGGGTTTGGAAATTCCGGAATTATGTGCATTGACATATAAGCATTGCATTAGGGTGCATGGCACGCAAGTCATGTTTGTTATGATATATGTATATACGTGCTCTATTTTTGTTTGTTATCATGCTTGCTAAGTGTTTATTGTTTGTCTTTATGACATAATTGTTAACTGTTAATTTTGGTTGGTGGCCCTTTACATTATTGTGGAAATTGGGCTTTGCCCTCAGATCATACTCGAGTTCGTTCCACTAATTGTTACCTTGATGACGGAAACGTCGTTAGATTTCCCTGACCGGCATTCGCCGGCTGCTTGGGTATACGACCCCATCTCAAGCTGGGCTACATATACGGGGAAAGTGGTGAGGACAAGTATGAGAGTTGGGGCAGTATTTCATGTGGGTGGACCTAACTTCTGAGGAGACTAATCCCTCAATGGTTGATGAAGAGGAAGAAGTTACTTCAAGGAGAGATATTGCGTCAAAAGGAACTTGTGCAGAGTTTGGAGGCCACCCCTGTTATTGTAGTTGTTAGTGGATGATCAGATTAGTTTTTGGTTGTATAGGGTCTTAGTGTCTTTTTGTGGTTATACTTATTTTGTTTCGGGATGACTGTATCTATGATATACCTTGACAGTTGACTTTTTTTTTGTGGGTCCATGTTCTATTTTTTTGATGTGACCATAGGGGGATAATATTCTTGGAACAATACTTCTGTGCAGGTGTCTGTCGAGAATACCCCAGGGGTATGAGTGATGTCTGATAGGTCTCATAGCCTCGATGTATTTTCCACTTGCATATTTTGGATTATTGTTCCAAAAACTATCTTAACTTGTTGTCTATATGATGTAATTATTTATGATTCTTGTTTTTCTATGCTACAAAGTATTATTTTATTATGTTTTTTTTATAAATAAAAAATGCACTCACGTTGTTAAAAATTGGGGTGTTACACTGGCCATTTGAGCAAATGTCTCAGTGTAATCAATGTCTTCTTGCTGACTATAGCCTCGGGCAACAAGCCTTGCCTTGTTTCTCACCACTTCTCCTTTTTTACTTAGCTTGTTTCTAAAAACCTACTAGTTCCAATAATGTTTTTCTTTGGTTTAGGTACTAGATCCCAAACACCATTCCCTTTAAACTCATTTAACTCTTCTTGTATTGCAAGGATCCATCCATCATCTGCAGTGCTCCATCAACAGAGCTAGGTTCAATTGATGATATTAGACCAAACAAAGTTGTACTTTTTAGTGATGATTTGGTCTTCGAATGAATATTTTCATTTCCAATTATTAGAGTTTTAGGATGGAATGACTTGTACTTCCATCCATATCTGCCTTCTAACTTAACTTGACTTCTTATGACTTGGTTCGATTCATCCTCTGATAATTTGTCATCTTCTTCTAATTTACTTGTATCCTTTGATTTTTCAGGTTCTTCTGGTTTGTCTGCATCTTCTTCGTCTGGTTTCTGTAAACCTACACTATCATAAACTTGCTTTGACATTTTTAGGTCAAGCTATTTTTCACCAAATTTAACATGTATTGACTCTTCCACAATATGAGTTTCCCTACTAAACACGCTATAAGCTTTAGATCTTTCAGAGTATCCAATTAAGGGGTACTTATGTGATATGGAATCAAACTTGCCAAGGTTGTCTTTAGTGTTTAACATATAACATATCCAACCAAATTGTTTAAAGTAGGACATGTTAGGCTTATTACCCTTCCATAACTCATATGGTGTTTTATTCAATATTGACCAAATTAAGATTCTATTTTGAATATAGCATGCAGTGTTAATTGTCTCTGCCCAAAAATGTTTTGCAATATCCATCTCATTAAGCATGGTTCTGGCCATTTCTTGAAGGAATCTATTCTTTCTTTCTACAACTACATTTTGTTGTGGTGTTTTAGGAGATGAGGAATTATGAGAGATTCCATTTTCATCACGAAAACTTTCATAGAACTTGTTTTCAAATTCTCCTCCTTGATTACTTCTGATTGTTGCAATCTTACGACTCTTTTCATTCATTACTAGTTTTCAAAATACAATAAACACTGTGTGTCATTCATCTTTATTCATTAAGAATTCTATCCAAGTCCACATAGTGTAACCATCTACTATCACAATGCCATACTTATTTCCATTTAGTGAGGTTGTTTTTACTGACCTAAAGAGATCTATATGTAAGAGTTCAATGGGTTTTGAGGCAGAGACTAAGTTCTTAGGGGTAAAACAGTTCTTTGTTTGTTTTCCCATTTGACAAGCTTCACACATAATCTAGTTTTGTAGCTAAGTTTAGGTAGACCTATAACTAGTTGAAGTTTATTCAATTTGGAGATTAATCTAAGGTTTGCATGACCTAACCTTTTGTGCCAAATTAATTTCTCTTCATTTACTGATATAAGATACTTAACCTCTTGTTTCTGTAGACTAAACAAATTTATCTTATATATATATATATATATATATATATATATATATATATATGTATATATATAATTTTGCCTCTTACCTATAAAGAGTACATATCCATCCTTTTAACTAATTGTCTTGCATATTTTTTTTATTAAATATAATATCATAATTATTATCACTTAACTGACTAATACTTAATAAATTATGTTTAAGACCTTTAACAGACAAAACATCTTTAATAGAAAGAGATGTGCCATTACCAATTGTGTCTTGCCCCATGATCTGGCCTTTTCGCATTCCTCCAAAAGTTATTGTGCCTCATTTGATCAATGTTAGGTCTTGGAACATAGAATTTTCTCCTGTCATATGTCGTCAGCATCCACTGTCCAAGTATCATGATTGGTGGTTTAACTTGGCTGCTGAGGACATCTGCAACATAGATAATTTTGTTCTTCGGTACCAAAATTTGGTTGGGTCCTGGTTCGTCAGTCTTGAAAGGTTGCTTGTTTTACCTTGTATTTAACAATGGACAACACAATTTAGAGTGACCTTTTTTAGAGTAAATATTACAGAAAATATCATAAGGAATAAGTTTAAGTTCAATTATTATTTCTTCAAATCCTAGACCTCTTTTACCATTTCTACTAACTCCATAAATCATAGAAGCATACTTGCTTCTTACCATATTATTATCTAGGAAGTCTTGGAATGCTTCTTCATATTTATTAGAATTACATGTGACATTTTATAAAGGTTTTGAAACAAGAGTATCTTTCAAAGATTTATTTTCATATTTAACTTCAACACTTTCAGCTTTTAAAGCATTGATTTCTTTAGTTAAGTTTGCATTTACTTTCCTAAGTGCTTTCAATTTTAGAGATAACTTGTGGTTTTTATTTAAGAAATCATTTATGACATTAATTAAATCAGATTGGGTTAAGTCAGAAAGTGCCTCAATTTCTTCATCAATTGATTCAATTCCAGAGTCAGAATCAGTGTTTATGTTGGATCTAGAGGCAGACTTGGTATGAGCCATCAGAGTCAAATTTGCTTGCTCTTCATTATTAGAGGATTCATCAAAATCATCTCATGTAGCCATCAAAACCTTCTTCTTGGGTCTGGAATCTTTCCTTTGATGTTTCTCTTTTTCCAGATTCAGACATTCGGACTTGACATGTCCAGGTTCATTGCATCCATAGCATATGATGTTTTTCTTGTCAGATTTTACATCCCTTCCTATGTTGGAATGCCTGGAATATCATTGAGGAAATTGCTTCTTTCTGTTGTGCCATATCTTCTGAATTTTTCTAGATATGAAAGCTAGCTCCTCATCATCTAAGTTCATATTCTGATCATCTGAATCATTATCTTCTAATTCTATTGTTGCCTTCAAAACCTTTTTCTGCTTGGATTTCAAGGCCAAAGTTGGTTGCTTCTTCTTGGGCTCATTCTCTGCAAGTTCAATTTCATGTGATCTCAAGGAGCTAATCAATTCTTCCAATTTAAGAGTATTGAGATCCTTAGCTTCTTGAATAGTTGTAATTTTTTGTCTCCACTTGCTTGGCAAACTCCTAAGAATTTTCTTCACATAATCAGCAGTAGTATAACTCTTCTCAAGTACCTTAAATCTTGAGAGTAGAGTTTGGAATCTGGAAAACATTGTTTCAATTTCTTCATATTCTTCCATCTTGAATAGGTCATACTTTCTTACTAGGAGGTTGGGCTTTGCTTCTTGAACTTGCTTGTTTCCTTCATAGGTCATAACCAAATTGTCATAGATGGTTTTTGCAGTTTCTTTGTCAATGCACTTATCAAATTCTTTGACGGTGATTAATTGCATTGATCATGAAGGTTCTGGACTTGTGATGCATCTTGTACATCTTCTTCTGTTCAACATCCATCTATTTCCATGAAATTTCAATACCATAAAAATTTTGTTGGAACAATGTAGTCATTTCCACTAAGTTTGGAAAGTTCAGGATCTTGTGAGACAAAGAAACTCCTCAGCCTGTCATTCCAGTACTCAAATCTTTCACCATCAAACAAATGTGGTATGTTGATGTTTCCTCCAACAGCTTCTTCACCAAATCTAGACATTGTTAAATCCTTGGATCTTTGTTCAAACACTATAAGGTGCTATTTTTGAAAGCGGGCTCTTGATGTCAATTGAAGGTGCAAACACGAGAAGAGGGGTTGAATTGTGTTTGACTAAATTGGATTCTTATTGCTAATTTATTTAAAAATGGTTCGGGTTTGATGACTTACTTAGAATAAAAGTATTAGCAATTGGGTTAAGTGATAAGAGGGGGAACACGAAAACCTATAGATTGTTTGAGGAACACTAAAGCCACTATCGGGCTGGATTACAAGAGTTTAGAACTAATTGGTTTGCTTATAACAAGTTGATTGTAACAATGACTCTCACACTAGAAAACACTTAGAAAATATGTTTTTTGAGCAAGTGTTTATCTAGACCTTCACCTTATGAACTCTAATGACTTAGGAAATTTTGTGTTTGTGAGTTCTCTTATCGTATTCAGCTTTGAGTATCTATTTATAGAATAGGTTAGGGTATCTCTTTTGTCCTTGCAAAATATGAATCATATCTTTGCAAATAATAAATGTATCTTCTTGTGAGTGTTTCTTCTTGTAAACAATTCTTGATCATATCTTCTTGTAGATTCTGATCAAACTTTTCTTGTAAATAATTCATATATTCTTGTAGATAAATTTTGATCAAATCTTCTTGTAAATAATTCATATTTTCTTGTGATAAATATTGATTAAATCTTCTTGTAAATAATTCATATCTTCTTGTAGATATATCGTGATCAAATCTTCTTGTAAATAATTTGTATCTTCTTGTGATAATTTTTGATCAAATCTTCTTGTAAATAATTCATATTTTCTTGTTATAAATTTTGATCAAATTTTCTTGTAAATAACTCATATCTTCTTGTAATAAATCTTGATCAAATCTTCTTGTTTTAGATTGTTTTCAAAAGCACGAATCTCATTTCATACTCTTGCTTGATTTGAGATGAAATGGATTAGGGTTGTTCTTGAATCTTCAGAAGTTTTTGATTCGGCTAAGTCTTCTTTTGATACTTAATTCTTTCAATTTTAGTTGTTGACTTTCTATCAAAGGCATTGACTTTCTTGTTGGAGTGAGATGCTATGTTTCTTGAATAATGATTGTTCGAGACAGAATTGCATGACTTAGAATTAGTGGCATGGGAAAATCACCTTGTTGAAACTTCAGAGTCAGTGCAACATTAGAGGTTGTATATTAGAAGCAATATTTTGAGTGTGTTACACCATTTTTGATCGGCAGATTGTGAGCTTGAATTTATGTTTTGAACAATCTCTTCAGAGATAATTATACCTTGATATGAACTCTTCATAGGCATACTGAGTTTGTGCACATTAGAGGCATGCAAGAGCTTCAGAGGCATGCTTCCAATTCAGTCTTCAGACTCAATTTTAGAGCCATTCTTCAAAGGCAATCTTCAAACTCAGTTATCAGACCCAATCTTTAGACCCAAACATCAGAGACAATCTTCGTAACCTTCAGAGGCACGTTACTTTCAGAGGCATATGTTTAGAGACAGATCTCATCCTCTGGTGACTTTTCTCTAGTCTCTTCCTTTGGTATCCTCCTCTTGTACCTTCCTCTAATTTTCTTCTTCCTGTTTTTTGTACACTTAATGAAGCCATTAATTCAAATATATTGTTCTCATAAAATAATTTTGTTAACATCAAAACTATAAGTCGAAAAATAAGTTGGTTCCAACAATATTCCCTACCTTAGTTTTGGGACATCATCCCATCACTCTAAATTTTATTTACCAAAAAAATGTTTACTTTGTTATCAAATTTCCTAAAATTTCTAGGATATTTTAGGTTAAAAATAGTTTTTTTTTATCTATAAATGATATGATATAATTACCACTAGAAATTCACAAATAATTGTGAGATATCAAATTTGAATTTAAATTATAATATTCAACGTAACAATTTCAGCATTTTTGTCAATTAAACTAAAATTTAAGAATGGTTAAAAACTATTTTTTATCACCAAATCAATCATCTTTATCACTTAAAATCTAACTCATCTCATTGGTACATAATTGACTCTTATTCATTTGTCAATTCAAATAACCGCCATTCATTGGCTAGTGGCATTAATTTTCACAATCGAATGGCTCCATCTTTAAGATTTTTTGTATAGATATTAAAGTTTTATTTTAATTTGGCAAGAGCTTACACTAAACATTTGACTGTTGATATTTCTAATATATTTGATATTTCTTTACCATTTTTATTTTATTGGGTGGCTTGTGTTTGTGGAGGTTGAGATTAGAGATGACAATATAACATGCACTACCTATCCGAAACCGTCTTGGGCGGAAAAAATTTATTTTGATTGAGTGCGGGTGCTAGTTTTCCTTGGAATTAAAATTCAGGGACGGAGACAGGTGCGAGTGTGTTAATATCCACCCTGCACCCGCTCCGCTAATAATATTATTGTAATTTTTAAATTTTATATATATGCATATATTAAATATACTTAATATTTTTTAAATATTAAAAATTATAATCTCATTTCTATAAAAAATGTTATTTTTATTTTTATTATTATTATTGTCTAATAATAATTATTTTATTATATTAATTATAATAGATATGTTTTTAAATTTATAATTTTATATATATGAGTAGATGAGGGTGTTGGTGAGGAAATCCGACAACCATTGCAGGTAGATATGAGTCTAAATTTCACACTTATTAAAAACGGAAGTGGATATTAATTTTCTGCAATTAGTCGGATAGGAGAGTGGGAAGGAAAAATGTGCCCTCACCAAATCTCGTTGCCATGTCTAGTTGAGACAGTAAAAACTAAATTTGTTCCAAAAAAATGAAGCAATAGTGGAGAGAGAATGTTAATCGAGAAGAAGGAGAAAATTTCTATTTGTAATTTATTTATTATTTTAATATTAATATTGCAATGTTGTGTGTAAGAATGAGGTATTACGGGAGGGTTTGTGCAAAAATTTCTCTTCTTATAAAATATAATTTAAACAGATATTATTAAAAAGATATTATTAAAGTTAGATTATTTAAAATATCATGTTTTATTTTAAAATATAACAGTTTTTTTAGTCTATTAATTCGTTAGTTTATTGTGATTTAAATTATTTATTTAAAGAAATCAGAATAAAATGGAACTTTTACATAAATTTATAGGTCGTATCAAGTTTTCAAAAAGGTCAATATCAAATTTAAAAATAAGTCTATATCGAATAATAAATCACTCTTATGCCTTTTCTTTTTTATTAGACCAAATAATATAAGGCGACTTAGCTTATTTCTGCACTCTAACAACAATAAGTGAATTAGGGATATGTTTCTCCTTTACTGTAAAAAGTATTGGCCCCTTGCCCCCGCCTCCCCTCATATATAAATATTATTAATTTAAAAAGTCATAGATAGTATAATAAATTATATTTTCTGTCGAAATTAAATTTAAATCTAAAATATAAAAAAAAGTTAATTAAGCAAATGAGTTAATGTATTTAAAAAACTAAAAAAATAAAGGTTTATAAATAATAATAATAATAACAATAATAACAAAATGATCTTTTAGTGTTAGAACTGATATCAACCCTTCCATCTCTATCTTTCACGGATCAAAATTAAGATTCTTAACGTAACTTTAAATTTTATGAAAAACTCAAACCTACGCGGATCAAAATATATTTCTCTCTTAAATGCAAGTAATACTGTCGTACCTAATTTTTTTTATATTATATTTATTAATTGTGGTATCAAGTCATGTATGGAAACTATTTATTTATTTTGTTGATAGAAAAGAGAATTTGGCGATGATAAGGTCCGACTTTATGATAAAGCAGTAAGATAGGATTGAAAGAAACAAGAAACGTCTTCTAAGAAATTAATAATAGGAGAGATTTGTTGGTCCACAATCAAAATGGATAAATTCCATGCCCACATAGGACGGTCACATTTAATACAAGGCCCACCACTATGCCATTGCAATGCCTTGATAGCATTTAGTCCAAACTAGGCCATACTATTTTGGATAATTTTTGGGACATTCTAGTATTTAGGTTAATATGGATAAATATAAAAGAAATATGGTCTGATATTAGCTGTAAACTCAAACTCTACTTAAAATAATATCTCAAAATGTTTTAAATTTGTGAAAAACGTTATAAATTTGTGAGAGAAAGTTGTTATCAAACAACAACTTTACTTTAAACTCTATAAGATATCCAATATAAACTAGCAAACTTTATCAAATAAAATCATAGGCTTTGTTAGGTAAAAATATCATATGACAAATAAGTTAGTTAATAGTGAATCAATTTATAGACAACATCAAATAAGCTAATTGATAGTAGATATTGAAAACGCTAGCATATTGAACTAACTAATAAATATTACACGATCTAAAAAAATATTTTTAGTTAATATTTTTTTTATAATTACGAGAATCAAGGTAAAAATGAGAGAGAAAATTATACACTATAAATTATAGTCTACAAACTCAAATTCTACGGCTAACATCTCAAAAAATGTTATAAGGTCGTTAAATAAAGTTATTAGTTTTTGAAAGAAAACAATTATGAAACATCTATATATTGGTCTTACAGACTTATACGTGATAAATTATTGGTTATAAGATAGCAGTTTGACCTTGCCAAATGAAAATAACACATACATATAGAAATTAAAAAAACATAATTAAACACAATAATATAATGAAAACTTCAAAACTAGAAGAAAAAAAATATGACAGTTGTCTATAACAACTAATAATACTATGCAAAAATTTTACAACACAAAAACTTATCTAAAATACTTAATGACCCCAATACAACCACATCATCTAAAGTAATATCTGAACTACGTCTCACAACACCCTAACATAAGAGTATATAAGAGAAAAGAAGAAAATACCCTAAACCCAAGTTTAAAGTCTTTTTAAGTTATGCATCTTGCAATGAACTAGAGCCAATATATATATAGTTTTTTTGTTTTCCTCCTCCTTTACAATGCTAGGAAATGTGGGACTTTTTCAAGGTACTTCAATTTCATCCAACTCTAACAATTAATTTCCACCTTGTTTAAAATTGATGCATATTTTGCTTTCATTGAATAAATAGATAATCATAACTCAAAAGAACTATCATATTCCACCATAAAGAATATTTTCACTTGAAAATTAGGGACGGACCCAAAAAGAGACATGTGTGGGCTATGCCTCCTCCCTCTTCTTCATAAATTTTGTAGTTATATATAGTGAATTTGTATAATTAGTAATTACAATATATTAATGGGAAGTTAATATATGTTAGGAGCATATATGTGGCAACTCGTGCAAAATCTGCAAATATATATTTGCTTCAATAATATATACAACAATCCCTATGTATATTAAAGCCTTAAAGGTTATTAATTACATAAAAAAAAGGTAATTAATTAGGTCAACCCATAAAAAAAATAGTTTTTTAATTCTTTTATGGAAAAGGGGTTGAGGTCCATTTTATTTTGAAAATTGTACATTCCATTTTTCAAAAGGTTAAAAATTATTATTTTAAAATATATATTATTTTTTGTAGAATTTTTAATTTTAGGCGTGTAAAAATCAAAGATAAAGTTGAAATAGCAATATCAATCACAAGAAATGGGGTTTGAATTGTGATTTTTTTTTAAAATTTTGATTCTTGTACTTAATTTAATTTAACTCAAGATTAATCTTAGTTGAAACAGAAGGTCTATAATATTCTGGATATGTTAGAAGTAAACAAGTCAGGATAATTCTAAGTAAAATGTGATCAGCGAGTGCAAGATAAATATAGATGAGGATAAGAAGATCACACGAAGATGTATTTTGGTTCCCTCAAGGTGGACTACATCCAGTTCTCACAATCTGTGATATTTTCCACTAATGTGTTCAGCACCAGAACGTTCTGCCTTTGCATTTTCATTCTTAATCAATTATAACTTTCACCTTTAAACCTTGAAAGGAATTTTTACAGTCACATTTCGGTCCGTAAAGGATTTTTACAAGTACCTTTCAATCAAGAAAGGATTTTTACAATACACTCAATTTATCTTAAGAGATAAACATGAGTTACAAAATAACGTGTATGATAATAGTTTTTGGGATCTAGAAACTTCTTAACACTTGTTTAAGATTGACTAACAACAAGAACTTTTTTCTACTTGAGTTTAAATGATCAAGTGTAGATCGATTGTTTTGGAAACTCTTGTCTTTGTCTTCTCATTGATCTTTCTTTTATAGATGAATAGAGGTTTGAAAAACTCATATCATGTTGAATATAGCCGTTAGAAACATTAGTTGGTTGTCGGTCTTAATTAAAGTCTATTAAGCACATGTTCTATTATGTCCAAAATATTCTTTGATAAACTCAGAACGTTCTGGTTTTTTGAGTCTGAATGAAAACGTGAATGAGTTGTACTGTTGGTACTATTAAGCACATGTCAGTTGGTACTGTTTCAAATCAGAAACATGTAGAGCTTTTTGTATAATAATGTAAGACAATGTACTTGCATCCTTGTGGTCCTTGCTCATCAATATGGAGATCAATCTGGTCATCAATTTGGTGGCTGTTTTTGGGCCTTCAACTCAAGTTCTGTGTTTGTCCACTGATTTGAGCAGTTTTGATACTCTTAACTTGTAGTTTGAACTGTAGAAAATGATTTGTCATGATCTGTCTTGACTTTGTCTTTAATAGGGAACATCTAGAATGTTCTTCTGATCATTCTCCAATTCATGTTGTTATTGATTTTAAAGATTCTTTAAAAACTCTTGGACTTGTAAAGTGAATCTTTGTCTATATAGGACATGATATGAGATGACAATAATGTTCTTGATTTCTTTCAAGGAGAGCCACGTATTTTTGCATGAATATTTTTAAATAAATCACTCAAAAACACAAGTTAATTGACAATATGTTCAAAATCATAATTAATGATTAATTACTTGTTTGATTATCCTCAAAACACTTAATTGAGAATTTTTGCCTCAACAAAAGTAACCGAAGAAGGGACGAGTTTATTTTGTGCCGACAATCTACAGCTCAAGTAAACAATGTCTCTTTTTAATGTATTTTTTAAACAATGCTCTACAAATCAATTCTATAAATACGTAGTATTTAGTTTTTTTTTTTTAACTTTCAATTTATATTTGCATCGCACTTTCAATTTTATTTATTAACAATAATATTATTATAGTGAGAATTATGAGAAAAATCATTCACCATTGATGTAAATTTTAGAAGAAAAGCTAATGAAACTTGTCAAGTTAATTATTTTATTGGTATTGATTCTTCTGTTGCTAAAAATGATAGATTATTTTCTACTATTAAGATTGTAAAAAGTAGGCTAAAAAAAAAGATAGTTAATGATTTTCTAGCTGATTGTTTGATTATTAACATTGGGAGAAGAATTGCTGAAAAAGTTTGATACAAATTCTATTATTCATAAATTTTATAATATGAAATATGACTTAAATGAACATGATGTGTTTTCCTATTTTTCATCGAATGTATTTAACTATATAATTTGATTTTTTTAATATTAGTATTTCATTTTTCGACCCCTCGTATCATGAATGTCTAGTAGATTCGTCCCTCTTGAAGAGAAACCACTTCGAGAGTTTCCACTAGAAACTAAACAAATCTAAAAATTTCCACTTAAAGTTAAATCATTCTAAGAATTGCCACTTGAAGTCAAACCATTCTAAAAAAATTTCGTTTGAAGTTCAATTAGTTTAGGAATTTTTTTTATGTCGAAAGCCATCAACTTAATTTCATTGCACATCTTGTATAAATGACAACAAATGTTCATGTGTTATTCAACACTTTGTGTAATATCCATTGTAGCAACAACACATCTTTGACTTGAATTTTTCACAAGTCAAAATTGATTCTTCAATTAAATTTTTCACAAGTCAAAATTGATTCTTCAATTAAATTTTTCTAAGCCAAACTCATAACGGAACTTGACATTGTTGCTATATAAATACTATAACCGTGCACAAAGGACCACTAAAGTATCAAATTTTTCCCTAGTCATAACCTTTCCAAACAACAATTTTTCCAAACTAACACTTGAATTAATTTAAAAATAGATATCAAAATTGTTGACGGAGGGACTATTTTTTGAAGAAAATTTTTAAAAGGATTAAAAACAAAATATAATATATTTATAGGGGTAAAAAATTTATTTAATCCAAAAAAAATTATAACACATACATTTTCTAAGGTGTTACATGCTTCTACACCTTATTAGTCTAAAAAAAATTATGTTAATTATTTAAAAAGAACATTTTTTATATTTTTTAAGACAATATGCATATATTTTTAGTCAGGAAAAATAATATTGTTATTGTCCTAAACAAAATGACAATTATTGAAAACACAATCTCTAACGAATATTAAATTCAATCAAAATAAATAAGATAAAATTGAAAATAAAATATTAGAAATATATTAAAGAGGATATAAAAAAATGAATAGTATTAAGAGAAGTGAATGGTGTACCATGATGCGGAGCAGAGGAGAGGTCGCAATATTTACATTTTGGGACGACATCACGGAGGACACATGGGATGTTGTAATCAGAAGAGAAATGGAGTACTTGCAGCAATAGTAGCAAACTATGTTGTTGTCAATATCATTTTGGCAATCAACAGACCTGTCTTGGCCAAATGGAACAGACCACCTATTGCGATGTTGAAATGTAACATACTAACATTGAGGAAGAGGCATATGCCATTCATCAAGCGTTGCTTTGGATTTTGATAAATGCACTGTTTCAATAATCCCAAGCCGATTTATTTAATTTCTGTTTGTCGCTTTTGGTTTGTCATTTATTTAATTATTTAATTATTTATTTTTATTCCTAAAAAAAATAATAAAAAGACAAATAAATTATTTATATTAATCAAAATAAAAAAAAATATTTTTATTAATTTGTTTTGACAAGAGGAAGACATTGTCTCCTTTTCAAGGTGCAGTAGAGAAATCAAAACACCGAAGTAAAATAGGAAAATTAAAACACGTAATTCTTGATTACAAAATATTTATGTGTTGTCAAAGTTTAAACTATTTTATTATTATTATTATTATTATTATTATTATTATTATTATTATTATATATGTATAAAAAAATGTAGTAATAATAATAATAACGAAAAATAGGTGAGATGTCTCTTCACATATTGTATATTTTTATTTTGTATTTGGTTTTAAAGTTAGAAAAGTTGATTCTTGTTAGAAAACAAGAGTAAGGTGGCGGTACGTGGATACGACGACGAAACAAAATAAGGCCACCCACGGCTAGGTGAGTGCGACGATGAACTTCATCCGGCGGCGGCGACTATCAATTCTAATCATAAAAAGAAAAAAAACTATTTATTCGTTCTTATAGTTTTATGAGTTATTTGATAAAATCATGATATACGTTTCATGTTATGTTACAATAAGGTGAAGTTTGTTTTACTTGAGTGATTGGTTTATAAGTATCAATTATTTATGTTTTTTTAGTATATGTCTTGTAAACTATTTTAGGAACAGGGTAGCTTAAGAAAAATAAAAGTTCAGCGTATGCATTTTTTTTAAAAGGATGCAATAATAAGAAGCTAATAAGAAGAAAATTAGAGGATAGATATTTATTATTGCTTCTCTCTATTTTTTTTACTTAATAGTGCTCTCCTTTTTTTTCTCCCCCACCTTCCTCTTGTGGATTATTTATAGATTTTTTGGGTATAGGTTACAAAAGACAAGAAAATAATTGTGAATTGATCGTCATTTTTATTATATTGATCCATTTCTTTTCAGTTTCTTTTCATTCAATATCGTTTATTATACTGATTTTTATTACCATCAATCTATTTTTTTTCGGTTTCTTTTCTTTCAACTATATACCTTTTTATTAACACATATAATTGTCTAAATTTATAGCTCTAATTATTTATTTTTATTATTATATTTTTTTTATTTCATTTATATATATATATATATATATATATATATATATATTATAAAAAGTCAAAAAAATAGCATACAAAAATTAGATGTCAATACAGTTGTATTTTACAAGATTGTGTTCATATTAGGTCGTCGTTATGTCCAAATTCCGTAGTAGAGTTCTCTAGGAAGCAAGCTAATGGAGTGGCTTATGAGCTACTAAGAGTAGTTACATGTATAGCTAGTCCTCACGAGGTGCGCCTGAGTCTCGTCCTGCAAGATACCTCTTTCTTTTGCACAAGCTTACACAAATCTTTTGACATGTCTTTTACACAATTGGTTATACCATACATTAAAAGAGAAGCATTGTCTATTCCAATTCTTGAGGTGAATTCAAAGTTGATCGGGTTAGAAGATTGCAAGGTCGAGTTTAGTTCACCGTAAGGGTGATATATATTCCTCTTTAAAAACTGCTTAATTGCATGTTAAATTGTCTTCTTTTTAAAAACTGAGTAGTCATTTACTTTTAATCTCTCTTAAAAAATAATATTATGAATTTTTTTTCTTCAAAAGAACACAATATAATGTTTAAGATAACATTATTAATATAATATTAAATAAAATATAATGACTAGAATCTCGAAGTTAATTAATTTGGTTTGAACTAAATATAGAAAGAAAAAAAAAGAGAAAAAAAATTAAATTAATTTAATTTGTTCGAATTGAATCGAATCATCGAGTTGACTATTAATTGGTGTTTACATCCTACTTTATACACTCTCTATCCTTTATCATGAGATCATTTTTTGAATTTTTGTATATCCCTTAATATAACACTATTTTTAATATTGAATATGCATGAATAACTTCTTTTAAAAAAATATCTCTATTTAATTCTCATTAAAATTGTTAAATGTTTTTACTTATGATATCAATAACTACATAAATAAATGTAGAAAAATAACACACTTTTAACAAAGATATTCCTCCGATTAATATCCGTGAATATTGGCATAGGATTTTATAAAAAAGGACAGATAGAGTATAAAGTTAAAAAAATTAATTTGCAAATAAGAAAGTGAAGAATCTAAATAAAAAAATTTAATGTATTAAATTTATTTAAAAATTATTTTATTTAATCTTGAATATACGAGAAAGTTATCTTAATAAAAGTTAATGTATTTAATTATTTTATTCTTTTTAATATATATTTTTTAAAATAAAAATTGTTCCTTTTTATTTGTCTTTTTCAAATTTCAAATAAAAATTGTATTTATTGCATTGAGAGAAATAAATATGGATAGTAAAAAAATAATTAAAAATAATATAGAAAAACATTAAATTGCTTTAAAAATTATCAAAATTTAATAATTTAATTTTTTTGTGTAAACAATCATAAAATAAAAATTAAAAAGAGACAACTTTTACGATACTAAAAAAAAAAGTGTACAATAATTGAATTATTTATCACTAACTCATCTATTTATATATTTATATATTGTATATTAAAAATTGATTAAATTTAAGGTTTACAAAATCATATCATTCAACAATTGATATATTAATTTAATTATACAAAAATATATCAAAATGTAGAAGTCCCCTTAAAAAAGAATATTAAACAATCCTAAGAAATGTGTTCCATTGATTTTTTATCATAATCGAATCTATAGTCATACGGTATATAACTTAAAAACATACACCCTCGAACACACAACAAAAACCCTTGAACAAATCTGTAGATAAGTACGTGTTTAAGAAAACGACATAGACGTGGTAATAGATCCGTAAATAGACTAGAACCACCTTGAGATTTGAACACGTGTCCATTGATATTTATTAATCTCTCTCCTCAAATCACGCTATAAATGAGACTTGAACCCACGCTTCATTCATTCAAGCTTGTTTGTTTGTGTTAAAACATATTTTGCTGTTTGTTGTCTAGTTTTTATTACATCTGAAAATGGCTTGCTGTGGTGGTAACTGTGGATGTGGAAACAGCTGCCAATGCGGCAAAGGCTGTGGAGGGTGAGATTTTCATTCTTAGCCTTCTGTTTTTTTTAGGAAAAGAGGGATTTGTTTTGTGTACCCTTTTGGTTTAATTTTGTGTCCAGATGATGTGTTGTTTTTCTTGTGATCTCACTTGAGACTCTGTTTTGGGTACCCTTCTTTTTTAATTGCATGAAAAAAATGGTGTTTGATTATACTGGGAAAATTGTGATCACATTATTTCTTGTTGAAGGTGTTTGGATTTTTTGGGGGAAAATTTTTCACGGTCTTTTGATTGATTTTTGAGGTACCCTTTTAGTTGAACTTCAACAACAAATTGAGTTTTGATTGATTTTTTGGGTACCCTTTTAGTTTTTTTTTTTCTTGTCTAGGATACCCTATTAGTTTAATTTAACGAGAGAAAAAAAATCTGATTTTGATTGATTTAGGGGTACCCCTGTTGTTGAATTTTAAGAAAAAGTGATGTTTTTGTCACCATACATCACTTTCTGCTAGTGAGATTCTAATAGCTTTTGAGACTTTGTTCAATTTCACAAAGATGCTATGTATCTATTTTCATTTACTTTTATGTATCTAATTGTACAAAGATTGCTATGTTTCTATTCTGTATTGGCTTTAACTAAACATAAACTAAGATAATAATTAAAAATATATTTTTGGGAATCTTAAAATCACAAACATGAAACACCTGAGTTTGTGTTGTGTCAATTATACTAAAATATTTGATTTTGTATATGATGCAGCTGCAAGATGTACCCAGACATGAGCTACACAGAGCAAACAACAAGTGAAACTCTTGTTATGGGAGTTGCATCTGTCAAGACTCAATTTGAAGGTGCTGAAATGGGTGTTGGAGCTGAGAATGATGGCTGCAAGTGTGGATCAAACTGCACCTGCAACCCTTGCACCTGCAAATGAAGTGGATAATGAAATATTCAAGCAGATATGGTCCTTAACTACCTCATTAGATGCAGGATTAATGATAATAATAATATAACTTATGGTTATTATATATGTAGTTATGTTTGGTGTTTGGTTTAAAATCTAAACACCCTTTTGGAGTATTAGAATAAAGCTGCAATGTTACGTTTTACCCTTTGAGCAAATTCCATTGTTTTGGATTTGTGATGATGGGTGTACTTTAATTTTAATCATGATTTCTTTGTTTGTTTATGTTTATGTTTTTGTTGCTTTTGTATAAAGTTCGGCTAATCTGAACCATCAATATTTGCTTATTAATGAAATAGTATTGTATTAATTGAAAATTAAGAGCCATGTCATGCTAATCTTTATAAGAGCTTTTTAAAAAATTACTTTCACTCATGTTGTTTATAATTTGTAGGTAAAATCACACGAGGCTCTTCTACTCAATTTAATGTTTTAAATAAAATATTTATTTTCTTTTATGATATTAGTATTTTACTTTTAGAAATATTTATATGATTGAATAACTTTTATTTTTAATTATGGGTATCATCAATGAAAATAAACTATACTAACTATACTTTTTAAATACATTGGATTGGTATTCGGATTTTATAGTGAAAACAGATCCATGATTTTTTTCTAATATATCCTTTTAAAAAAAAAACTAAAATACCCAATTTTAAAAAAAAAAGATATCTAGGTCACTTTATTGGAATATTAATTAATTACACATTTTTTTCACTTATTTTTATTAATTGATAAAATAAAAAATAATTAAAAACTATATAATTAATTAATAATAATATAAATTAATTAAACTAGTAAAAAAATAAATTTTTTAATTATAATAATTAATTAATTAATAATAATATAAATTATTAAACTAGTAAAAAATAATTGTTTTTTATAAAAATTGAATGGAAATATTGGTAATATTCTTTCTTATTTTGCATATTCACTTGTTGACTATTTACTTTTTCCGTGATATTGTAAATAAAATAACATATATATAATTTTTAAATAGTTTTACATTTTTTTTTCATAATATATTCAACTTATTTTTTTGAAAAAATATTTACTTACATTAAAAATAAAATAAATTTTAAAAAAAATGCACAATATATTAAAATTATATATATATATATATATATATGTATATATATATATATGAGTAGAAGTTGCATCATGATGCGACTATCTCCCAACCCAACAATTAAATTTTTAACATGATGTTTATTTTAAAATAGAGTATTTTAGAATTTTAAAAAAAAATTGGATATATGAGAGAAAAAATCCACTATGTTGAAGAGATGGATTATAGCAAATAAAAAATTAATAGAAAAACTATTATGCAAATTAATAAAAATAGAAGACGAAAAACTTTAATCAAACTTAAAAAATTGTAAGACTTTCTTTGAAATTTAAGATTCTTGGAACAAGAGAAGTGACATAGATAATGGATGAATTAATAATTTAATTAGTTTAAAAATATAAAATAACATAAAAAAATATTTTGATTAATAATAATAATAATATATCAATTATTATTACAAATATTTCATTTTAATAGTTATAAATGAATTTTTTTAGTAATTTAATTTTTTTTTATATTTTATTTATTTATCATTATTAAGTAACATTTTATTCACTAAATTTCTATTCTAAAACATTTTCACGGTTTCACCAAATTATATCACAATGGCTTATATAGTGTCATAACAGTGTACTCGTTGTGTGGTGACCATAATGAAAGAATGGAGCACCTCTTTTTAGTGTCATAGTAGTATAAACACTATATTTAGATATGGTGTTGGATAGTGGAGTGTTTGAGCTCGGCTTTTGTGTCGGTTTTGATCAATGGTGTCCAACATAGTAGCTTTCTTTGAAGCAGGGACTTAGATAGGGGGTCCGCTTTCTCCTTTTCTTTTTCTGTTGGCTGCTGAAGGACTAAGTTTCCTATTGAGTTCTTAAGAGGAATTTGGACTCTTCTTTGGTTATAATGTGGGTGATGACTCAAATTTTAGAGTCTTCCATTTGCAGTTTGCGAATGATATACTTATCATGGGTGAGAAGAAACTATCCAACATAAGAGCTATTAAGGTCAACCTACTACTTTTTGAATTGACTTTAGGTATGAAGATTAATTTTCACAAAAGTCATTTGGTTGGTGTGAATGTTAATGAATCATGGCTTGCAGAGGCAACCAAGTTATTGAATAGTAAAGTTGAGAAAGTTCTGTTGGAACCAAGTTGGTTCTAAATACTTAGGATTTTGATGTTTACAAAAGCACTTCATGTAATCTTATTTTGAACCTTGAATTATTACATTAAATGCCACCAGAAAATGAAGTTTCCAGAGGCAGAAGATGAAGACACCAGAAAACGCATCCAGAAGGTACCAGAGGATGCATCCTAGAATTACCAGAGGATATCTTTGCTGGCCCAGATCAGAAGGAAGCAAAGTCAGAAGGAGACCTGGACCAGACTAGAAGGAAGCCTGCCAGAGGAAGACTTGATCCAGACCAGAAGGAATCATAATTCAGACTTAGTCCAGAAGATGGCCTGGCAGTGAAATGATAAACAGCCCAGACTTGATCCAGACTTAATCAGAGGATAAGTTAATGGGTTCAGAACAAGAGAATCAATCCAGATTTGACCCAGACCAGAAGATAGCATGGTTCAGGGTATGAAACTAAGTCCAGACAAGAAGAAATGATGTCCAGAATTGATCCAGACCTTATCCAAAACAGAAGGTAAAATGTCCAGACTGAAATATTATTTGTCCAGAGTTAATTTCAGTTCAATCCAGACCAAGTCTAGAATTGGTCCAGATCAGAGGGAAGATATTCAGATCAATGGTTCAGATTTAAGTATTTGGCCCAGTGTTGGCCGAGATCAGAAGATCAGACCATGGCCCAATGTTGGCCGAAATCAGAAGGTCAGAATGTGTGGTCCAGCATTGGCCGAGATCAGAGGATCACAACAGATCAGTTTGCTAGACCAGGTTGGCCGAGATCAAAAGATCATAAAGTGTGGTCCAGGGTTGGCCGAAATCAGAGGATCACAACAGATCACTTAGTATGATCCAGATGTGGACTAGCGTAGAAGATCAAACGGTCCAGATTTAATCATGAGGATTAACAGTGGAGATTTAATTTATTTTGATCAAAGTATTAAAAGGATTTGTTACAAAAATAAAGTGAAGTCGTATGGGAGTTCAGAAGCTGTTGGCGGGAAGAAACTAAAGACATGATTGGCCAATTATCTTTGAAAGCAAATCTGAAGCTTAAAAAGATATGTTTTTTATTTAAGTGAAGCCCGATTGGTCAAGATATTTTTGCAAGAGAATCCAGCAAGATACAACTCAAAATTAAGCTTGGAAGAGACTCTAATCTGCATCTATAAAAGGAGGCTCAAGGCAGAATACTTAGCATCAAAAATCACAAAAAGAGTCATACAGTTCCAAAGCAAACACTCAAGTTTTCAGTGAGGTTAATTGTGAGTTCCAGCTTTCCAGAAGCAAGCACTCGTGTTATTTTCTTTCCCTTGTGTTAGATCTAAGTTGTTGAAGTAGAGTCTACAATCCGAGGGAGTCAGAAGGGGTAGCAGATTACTTGGAAATTAGATTCAAGGCGTTGTAGTTCCTTCTACAATATGGGGTTGTCAGATTGGTAGGAGAAGACTTGACTTAGGAAGTCAAGGTGCTGTATTCCTCAAGAGTCTAGGATTGTTAGACTGTTTGAGAAGACTGACTTGGAGGGTCAGTGGAACAGTCTAACAATCCTAGACTCTTGAGGAATACAACACCTTGACTTCCTAAGTCAAGTCTTCTCTTACCAATCTGACAACCCGAGATTGGAAGTTGAGGGAGATGGATGGGGGTGACGTTGTAGTATGTTTCAATGGGAAGTGGAAGAATGTGTTACGTTGTTTTTTAATGTTCATTTGTTGGATCGAGTTGAGGATTCGTGGCAGTGGAAAAGTACTACGTACGAAGTGTACTTTGTGAAAAATGTTTATCAAAGATTTATCTAGAATTCTTCTGTAAATCGCTCTCCTTTCGGTGATATTGTTTGGAATAAAATTACACCCCTAAATGTGCCTCACTTAACTTGGAGGTTGATGCACAATCAGTTGCCTACGAAAGACCATTTGTTGAAAGAAGGCATTTTGGCTAGCTCTTCGAGCTTGTGTATGGATGAATGTGGACTTGAATAAACTACTCAACATCTATTTTTTTATTGTCCTTTTTTTGGCTCGATTTGGCAAAACATTCTTACGTGATTGAGCATCGAGAAACCTTTGTCTAATGTTATTTCATACCACCCTCAACAATTTGGTGGGTTAGGTGTGCTTGGCAGAAAAGTCAACATCTTTTCAATCTTTTGTGATTAGTGTGCATATGGGCTATATGAAAAATGAGAAATCATATTATATTCAGAAAAGAAGAGTGCAATACTAATACTATTGAGACGACAATCGTGTTAAACTATTCTCTTGGTGTTGGTTTCGTTATAAAGGAAATGTTTTTGGATATGACTTTAATCAATGGTTGTGTAAACCGATTCATTGCTTTATATAGTTTTTTTGTGGATTTTGGGTTGTTTTTGGTGTGTAAATGGAGTTTTATTCTTCGAACTCCTTCTGTTTTGTTATCTGATTGTATTTTGTTAGCTTTTTTACTTTGTATATTCTTATTCTTCGCACGTGTTGTTGAGGCAAATTCTCAAATAAAGTGTTTTGAAGATAAACAAACAAGTTAATTAATCTCTAATCATGATTCTGAGTTTGTTGCTATTTAACTTGTGTTTTTGAGTGTATTATTCAAAGATAGGTAATCAAGTACATATATACAACAATCAAGATCATTCTGGTTTATAAAAGATCACTCTGGTTCATAAGAATATCAGTCTGGGCAAACCAAGATCATGCTGGTGTATAACATGTCATTCTGGATAATACGTTTTAAAAACTAAAAATGAAATGAATCATTTCTCAAAGTATAGATCTTAAGTAAAACAAATATCAAGGCAACTCAGAACAATGATCAAACTCAAAAGTTTAGCTAAAGGACCAAAGAAGCAACACAACATCAAGAACAATAACCAGATCAATCTCTAGATTGATGGGCTATGAATAAGTACAGCTAGGACAACAATGATGAAAAGGACATTGTTGCTACACCTTTTGCAGAAAGTCCAGCACACGTGCAAGGCAGAAAACTAACACCAAACAGCTGCTAAAAATCTCAGTCACGATATTCATTCAAGCACAAAACCAAGAACGTTTTGGTTGTAGAGAGGAAGAACCTTCTAGATAAAATTGAACACGTGTCTATTAATTATCACTCTGAACAATTGTCTCTCTTAAGGACCATTAACAGATATAATGAGCTATCACTAACATTCATCTTGTCTATAAAAAGAACATCAAAATGAAGACAATAGCAAGAGTTTTCAGTGCAATCAATTAATCACTAAATCAATCATACTCGAAAATTAAAACTCTTCAATCAAGCAAAAACTTCAATTCTCTTACACTAGATTTAAGGATATTTTTATTGAGTTACTGATGATATTGATAATCAATCTCAAACAAGTCATGAGTAGATTCTGATCTTACAACCTTCTTCCATAATTCCATTTGATACTCAAGTCTATTCCTTAAAGATAGTTTGAGTGTTTTGTAAAAATCTTTTTTGTGATTAAAAGATATTGTGTAAAAATCATTTTTATGGAAAACAATAAAGCATTGTAAAACAATACTTTTGTACTGTTAATATTGCAAATACACTTCCACGAGCAATTTTAAAGCCACAAAAATCAACTTTTTTCTCCATAAAACGGATTTCCTACGTTAACCTCACCTACCAACTACACGTTTTTCCTTTCTCTCTCACTCTCATTTTTCCTCACTCTTCTTTCTCATCCTTCGTCATTTTCATTTCTTTTTCTTTATATCCCTCCTCATTTTTTAACCATTTCTTTTTTATATAGCCTTTTTAAAACAAACTTTTACTTTTTTCACCATTTCAAAGTTGCCTCTTTTTTCCCACAATAAAAATCAACTACAAAGCTTGCTTTTTAAATGCTTTTGTTAAAATAAACCATTTTTATAACCATTATTTTTACAATAATTTTAAAGTTGTCTCCTTTATATTTCAACTACCATTTTGTAAGAGTTTACAATTTTTTCTACCATTTCCATAAAAATATTATTTTCATGAGTTTCCTCTTAAAAAAATGTTTCTGCTCAAGATATCAAGCCATCATTCTCATCAACTTAAACTTGATAGATTTGAAAAAAAAATTCTCATCTCTTGTTTTTTTTTTGTTATCTACTGTATCTTCTTTGCACTTATTTATTTGTTATTAGTTAAGTTTTCAGAAGAATAGATAAATGACTTGAATATTGAAAGAATAGAGAGCTGGTAGAAGAAAAGTTATTTTATAGAAAAAATTTCAGGGGAAAGATTTATAATTTAAAATCTTGAATATGAGTAAGAAATATAAGACATTAACGTATACAAGCTGACATTCCTTTTAACTGATGCAAAAAAAAATAGACAAATAAATATTTGTCATTGATATATAAAAAATATAAAATAAATATTAGAAAATGCGATAAATATTTATCGGTGATATATATAAAAATTTACAAGATAAATATTTATCATTGATACATAAAAATATCAACAAATATTTATCAATGAAAAATATTAAAACACACAAAATAAAAATTTATAGCAGGCACATAAAAACTCACGAGACAAACATTTGTCCCTATTAAATCTAAAAACTCATAATAAAATCACTTGATAAATATTTATCACTAATACATACAAAAACACATGACAAATGTTTGTCATTGATTAATATTAGAAATCATGGGATAAATTATTATAACTAATGCATAAAACAACACGGGACAAATATTTATGAGTGTTAAAATATAAAAAATCACGGGACAAATGTTTGGCTATATAAAAAACACAAACAAATATTTATCATTGATTAATATAAAAAAGTGGGATAAAAATTTATAATTGATGCATAAAAAACCACAAGACAAGTATTTGTTAGTGATAAATATAAAAAAAAATCATGGGATCAAAATTTAACATTGATACATAAAAAAATACAAAACAAATATTTTTTAGTGATAAATATAAAAATAATTGGACAAATATTTGTCACTGATGCATAAAAACACATGAGACTAATGTTTGTCATTGATAAATATTAGAAAATGTGAGATAAAAATTTATAATAAATGCATAATAAAATATTTCATTAACAAATATTAAAAATGACAGAGAAACATTTATAAATGATGCAAAAAAATCCAAGAATCAAATATTTACTAGTGATATATATATATATATAT
>JBBPBO010001986.1:16658800-16673898 GCA_037974295.1 Cicer cuneatum | reverse complement strand
GTGCAAAAATAAAATATTATAAACTTATTATCAATTTAAATTTTATTTTGTAATTATTAATTATAATAAATTAAACTCGTAATTTATGGTATAAATAAAAGATAATTTTTTTTGTTGATTTTAATTAATTATAACTTCAAACAAAAATATAGTAACTATACGTTAATTTAAAATTAATATGTTGAAATTGAAAAAAGAAGATATAGATCAATAAATGATAAACAAGGTTTATAAGTTTTTAATCATACAAACATTTCGCTTTTAGTCAATGTAAAAAATATCAACTATGTAATTTTAAAAAATTATTCTATAAATTATTTTATTTTTTGTTGGATTAAAATATCTTTTAAATTTTTTATTAATTCTTTTGCAAGTTTATAACATTATTTAATTGTCATCTACCCAAATTTATAATTTTTTAGACCAGGTGTCCACGCTTGAAAATTTTAAGGGTCAACAATTTTTTGTAATAGTATTGTTTTTTCATACTAAAAAAATGTGCATGAAAAAGGAAATAAAGAAAACTGAAAAATACAAAAGAATAAAAACAAATGAGATACAAGTAAAAAAACTAATATTGATCTTATTTCTCATTTAAACTTCAAGCGTTTATTAATCAAATTTATAATTTGTTAAAAATATAATTGAATATTCTAAAATTTTATGTGATTATTTTATAAAAATTAGTTATGTGATTGATAATAAATATGTAATACATAAATATAATGGAGTTCAAATTTACTATCATTTTGTATTGCTAACACATATAATATTCATTATCATATGAAATACATGACTCTAAGAGTTGTAATTAATACATGAATATGAAAGATAATCAATTCTCACAATACATGTCAAATTTAAATAATTGTAAAAAAACACTTAATTATATGTATGCTGAATGAATTATATTAAAATAATATAAAATATACACAATTGATATATTTAATACTGAATATTAAATCATATTTTATTTTTTATTTTTTAATTAAAACTATAAACACTTAAATTTCTAACTTCAAAGTAAATTTCTAAATTGTAGATTAAATTTAAAACTAAATTCTCAATCAAGATTTATGAGTACTAATTTTTAATCTTTGATTTTATATCTGCACCATAATATGCAAAAGAAATCAAAAATTAATGTAAATATTATTTAGAATTTTTTTAAAAAGTATATATATATATATTTAAGTAGAGTATAATTGTTGAGAAAAGATATCTTTTAATGATAACAAAATTATCTTAAGATTATGATTACACTAATGCGTGCATTTAAGTATTGTACTAAGAAAGGAACAGGATCCAAAGATCGCAACCTCCTGTCCAGAAGAATGAATGCATGCAGGAAACAAAGCTGTTAATCCATAAAGAAAATCTGAAGTTAAAACACCAGAAGCAGAACATTTGGAAAACACTAGAAGCAGAACATCTGGAACAGAAACCCAGAAGCAGAAGCAGAAAACCTGAGAGTTGAAAACACCAGATAATGCATCCAGAAGATACCAGAGGATGCATCCTGAAATCTCTAGAGGATATCTTTGATGGCCCATATCAGAAGGAAACAAAGTCAGAAGGAGACATGAACCAGACCAGAAGGAAGCCTGCCAGAGAAAGACTGGATCCAGACCAGAAGAAATCATAAGTCAGACTTATTCAAGAAGATCTTCTGACCAGAAGATGGCCTGACAGTGAAGTGAAAAACAGCCCTGAAATAATTTAGAAGATAAGCTAAAAGGTCCAGACTGAAATATCGTTTGTCCAGAATTAATCCAGACCCAGTTTAGTGTTGGCCAAGATCAGAAGATCAGACCATGGCCCAGTGTTGGTCGAAATCAGAAGGTCAGAATGAATGGCCCAGTATTGGTCAAAATCAGAAGGTCGTAATGAATGCTCCAATGTTGGCCGAGATCAGAGGATCTCAGCAGACCAGTTTGCTAGTCCAGGTTGGCCGACATCAGAAGATGAAAATCAGAAATGAATGTCAGAAGATATACATCAGAAGATGAATCTCAGAAGAAACAAATCAGAGGATAAAAAGATGAACATTAGAGGATAAAATTCAGAAGACGAACTTCACATGATAAACATCAGAAAATGAATACCAGAAGATACGCACCAGAAGATAAAATTCAGAAGACGAACTTCACATGATAAACATCAGAAGATGAATACCAGAACATACACACCAGAAGATAAATATCAGAAGATGAACTCTAGAAGGTAAACATAAGAAGATGGATACCATAAGGTGAACTTCAGACACCAAAAGGAAATTACCAGAGGATAAATTCTAGCTGCTCATTCATCCTCTTACATTAAGAATAACTAACAGTTCCAAAGTATTGAAAGTTGCATTCACGAATAGAGAAGGGTCATGTCTTGGAACTAGAAAAGAGCACTGGCCAATTGTTAAAAACATATGGAATGATCTAACCTCCTCGAAAGCCAAGTAAAGAAGTAACCTCCCAAGTGCCAGGCTGTAAAAGGACAGAATGGCAAGGCTGTAAATTCAAAACAACAGTGAGGTTCATTACATCTTGGAAAAACGGTCAGAAAGGAAAATTTTCTTGAAGAGAAAGTTTCCTTCTCTCTATAAAAGGAAGGCTGCTCTTCTTCAGCAAAACATAACAACTACACGAGCAAAAACAGAAAAATATCAAGATGCTATCAAGAGCATTATCGATCTCCTTTCAAGCTTTCTATAATCTTACACTAGATCTTTGTTTCATCTTTATAGAAAGTAAATCCTATCAAACTATTTCATATCATCTTTAGACCTTCAAGTGAGTAACACTTGAAGACAAATCAGAAGGAAAGAATTGTAAGCTTGGTGAAGCTAAAGAATACACAGTTTGTAATCAACCTCAGTGAGAGGCTGATAGCTTTTTATACTTAGTAAAAATCTCACTAGAGTGTGAGGACTGGATGTAGCCTTCATTGGGTGAACCAGTATAAAAATTCGTGTGTCATTATTCTCTCTCTCAACTTTACAACATCTGATAAATCATCCTCTGAAAGAGGACAATAGTTTAAAACTGAAACAGAATTTTTAAAACCTTGAATATCTCTATTCAACCCCCCTTCTAGTGATATTCTAGTTACTTCAATTGGTATCAGAGCAAGGTTCTCTAAAACTACACCTAATAGTGTAAGAGAAAAAGATCCAAAAAAGAAAAAATGTCAAAAGCTAAGTATATCCTAGAAGGAGGATCATCCAGCAGACCTCCCTACTTCGATGGAACTGACTACTACCACTGGAAAGGCAAGATGAGATTCTTTCTCATATCTTAAGATAACAACATGTGGCCAGTGGTAGAAAAAGGAAATCATGTCATCAGAATCAACAGTGCAGATCCAACCTCTGACGAAAAACCTCAAACACAATGGACAGCTGAAGAAAATGCCAAGGTACTTCTAAACTCTAAAGCTCATTTATTTCTAATGTGTGCTTTGAGCAGGGAAGAGTATGATAGAGTTGAAGAATGCCAAAGTGATAAAGAACTATTGGACACCTTGAAGATCCATCATGAAGGTTCAAGTCATGTGAAAGAAGCCAGAATTGACATGGGGAGTAAGAGAGTTCAAGTTATTTGAAATGAAGGAAGAAGAAACAATTGATGAAATGTTCTCAAGACTGACAATCATCCTCAACAAATTAAGGTCTCTGGGAAAAGAATACCCTGTCCAAGAAAGAATAAGAAAGATATTAAGAAGTTTACCAAAGGAATGGAGACCCATGGTGACTGCCATCACAAAAGCAAGAAATTTAGCCACCATGAGGTTAGAAGATTTGGTTGGAACTCTGAAAGCTCATGAACCTCTATTGCTTGCTGATAAACCAAGAAAAAAGGGAAAAATGATTGCATTAAAATCCAGTCAAACTGAAAGTCCATCCACCAAAATCTCTGAAAATATCTCAAAAAGGGAAAACTCAAAATATCCTCTTTCTGAAGAGGAGGATGAACTGGCTCTAATTTCCAGAAGAATCCAAAGAATAATCAACAGAAGAGGACAAGACAAAAGATCCTCTCAGAAAGAAAAGATTGACAAAAGGAACATAAAAAGATTTCACAACAAGAATAAATCTATGATGGCAACTTGGGATGACAGTGATGAATCATCCTCCGAGCAAGAAAAGGAAGAAGAAGCCAACCTTTGTCTCATGGCTAACTCAGAAGCAGATGAAGTAAGCATCACTGATTTATGTCTTTCTTGTGAAAAGTTAGAAATAGAATTTGACAATCTCTTGAATGACTCAAACACTTTATCTCAAAAATGTGGTTTTCTTAAAAACCAAAATTATGAAATAAAGAAACTGAATAAGGAACTTCAAACTAAGAATGAAGAATTTCAAAAAATCATTTTTGACTTGCAACAATCAAATAAAAAATTGTTTGAGCAAAAAAACACTTTAAACAAAGAGAATGTCAAAATCCATCCTCCTGAAGAAGACATAGAAAAGAAGGACTTGAAAATCAAAGTTGAAGAACTAGAAAATGACATTACCAACTTTGTCAAATCCACAGAAACATTTAAAAAAATTATGGGATCTCAATCTGGTATATTTGACAAAGCTGGAATTGGTTTTAAAAGTTCTCAAAAACAAAAACTATATGAAAATTTCTTTCTACCAAAGAACCTAGAGGATAGACCTAAGTGCACTTTTTGCAAAAAGCATGGACATACTATCGAAGTATGTCTTGCTAAGAAAAAAGCTGAAAGTAACAAAAGGAAATGTTCATTTTGTAATAAGCATGGACATCATGATTCCATTTGCTATCACAAAAAGAAAATCCTTACAAAAGGAAGGACTGACCACCAAGGACCCAATTCTATATGGGTACCTAAGTCTCTTCTAAATTCTGACACAAGTACATCCTCTGATCAACAAAAGAAAGCCCTGGTTCTTGGACAGTAGCTGCTCAAGACATATGATAGGAGATAAGCATTGCTTTATCTCTTTGGAATCAAAAGATGGAGGATCAGTTACATTTGGCAACAATGATAAAGCTCAAATCAAAGGAACATGTATTATTGGTAAAAACAATTATGCCAAAATCAAATATGTTCAGTATGTTGATGGTTTAAAACATAACTTGCTAAGCATTAGCCAACTTTGTGATAGTGGATTTGAAGTAATTTTTAAACCCCCTCTATGTGAGGTCAAGCATTCATCCTCGGGTAGAGTTTTATTCTCAGGCATAAGGAAAAAGAACTTATATGTCTTATATTTAGATGATTTACCTACTGAATCTTGTTTTATGGCTATTGAAAAGGATAAATGGATTTGGCACAAACGGGCTGGTCATACTAGCCTGAATACTATGTCTAAATTATCAAAATTAGAATTAGTTAAAGGTCTTCCAAAAATAAATTTTGAAAAAGACGAAGTATGTGAGGCTTTTGCCAAAGGAAAACAAGTTCAAAGTAGCTTTCACTCCAAAAATATTGTTTCAACAAATCAACCTCTTGAACTCCTTCATATTGACCTATTTGGTCCTATCAAAACTCCAAGTCTTAGTGGAAAAAGATATGGATTTGTTATTGTTGATGACTTTTCACGATTTACTTGGGTCTTGTTTTTAAAAGACAAAAATAAAGCCTCTGAGGCTTTTCAATATTTTTGTAAGAAGATACAAAATGAAAAGGGATCAAAGATTATCTCAGTTAGAAGTGATCATGGGGGAGAATTTGAAAATGAGTCTTTTGAAACTTT
Source organism: Cicer cuneatum (assembly GCA_037974295.1). Lineage (NCBI taxonomy): Eukaryota > Viridiplantae > Streptophyta > Magnoliopsida > Fabales > Fabaceae > Cicer > Cicer cuneatum. Next base: position 16,668,179 of record JBBPBO010001986.1, on the reverse strand, counting down.
TTTTGATGAAAATGGTATTTCTCATAATTTTTCTTGTCCAAGAACTCCTCAACAAAATAGAGTTGTTGAAAGGAAAAATAGAACTTTACAAGAAATGGCTAGAACTATTCTAAATGAAGCCAACATTGAAAAATATTTTTGGGCTGAAGCTATCAACACAACTTGTTATGTTTCAAACCGAGTTTCAATTAGAAAAATTTTAAACAAAACTCCATACGAACTTTGGAAAGGTAGAAAACCAAATATTTCTTATTTTCATATATTTGGATGTTAATGCTACATCCTAAATAATAAAGAAAATTTGGGAAAGTTTGATCCAAAATCTGATAAAGGTATATTTTTGGGATACTCCACATCTTCAAAAGGTTATAGAATCTATAATCTTAGAACTCAAACTGTGGAGGAATCCATGCATGTTATTTTTGATGAATTTGATGACTTGTGTTTAGAAAACATGGATAAAAATGAAGAAGATGAAAATACATCCTCTAAAGTTTACAATCCAAATGAGGAGGACATTTCTGATCCAACCTCTCAGCAGCCTCCAAGAGGATGGAAGACTATAACATATCATCCTCCAGATCTGATCATAGGTGATACTAGTGATGGAGTTAGAACAAGGCAATCATTGAGAGAAGATTCAATCAACATGGCCATGATATCTCAAGTTGAACCAAAGAACATTGATCAAGCCATAAGTGATCAATCATGCATGAATGCCATGATGGAGGAACTGTCTCAGTTTGAAATAAATAAAGTGTGGAATCTTGTGCCCCATCCTCTGGAAAAATCCATCATTGGAACCAAATGGATCTTCAGAAACAAACTGAATGAGGATGGAGAGGTCATACGAAATAAAGCAAGATTAGTGGCACAAGGTTATAACAAACAAGAAGGAATTGATTATGATGAAACATTTGCACCAGTTGCAAGACTCGAAACAATCAAAATCCTTTTAGCTTATGCCACACATAAAGGAATAAAACTATATCAAATGGATGTCAAAAGTGCCTTCTTGAATGGATTCTTAAATGAAGAAGTGTATGTTCACCAACCTCCTGGATTCAAGGATAAAAAGAAACCAGATCATGTGTACAAGCTCTCAAAAGCTCTTTATGGATTAAAGCAAGCTCCTAGAGCTTGGTATGAAAGGTTGAGTTGCTTTCTAAAAGAGAATGGCTTCTCAAGAGGCAGATTGATACAACTTTGTTTAAAAAGATTCATAATGAGGATATGTTAATTGTTCAAATTTATGTGGATGACATAATCTTTGGATCCACAAATGAGAAAATGTGCAAAGAATTCTCCAACCTCATGCAAACCGAGTTTGAAATGACCATGTTGGGATAATTAAAATTCTTTCTTGGATTACAAATAAAACAATTAGAATCAGGAATCTTCATTTCTGAAGAAAAATATACCAAGGATCTCCTGAAAAAATATAACATGAATCTTGCAAAATCAATGAGCACTCCTATGTATCCATCCTCCTCACTACATCAAGATGATGAAGGAACCTCTATTTCTGAAAAAGAGTACAGAGGAATGATAGGATCCTTGTTGTACTTATCAGCCAGCAGACCTGACATTGTGTTTTCAGTAGGTATGTGTGCAAGGTTTCAATCATCCCCTAAAGAATCACACCTCACTGCAGTAAAAAGGATATTCAGGTATCTAGTTGGAACCACAAATCTGGGAATTTGGTATAAAAAGGATTCAAATCTTGATCTTCTGGCATATTGTGATGCTGATTATGCTGGTGACAAAATTGAGAGGAAAAGCACAAGTGGAGCATGTCAATTTCTGGGTTTATCCCTCATTAGTTGGTCTTGTAAAAAACAAAATACCATAGCTCTCTCCACTACAGAAGCTGAATACGTTTCTGCTGCTCAATGTTGCTCTCAAATCCTCTGGGTAAAAAATCAAATGGAAGACTACACTTTAAGGTACACGAAAATTCCCATCCTTTGTGACAACACTAGTGCTATTAATCTTTCCAAAAACCTTATTCAACACTCTAGATCTAAACATATTGAAATTAAACATCATTTCTTAAGAGATCATGTTCAAAAAGGAGATGTTGAATTAATTTTCATTGAAACTGAAAATCAGCTTACTGACATTTTCACCAAACCTCTCCAGGAGTATCGTTTCAAAAAAAAATTTAGAAAAACTTTCCATCATAAATCTTTCAAAAATTGTCTAAAAATAAGATTTACAAAACTTTAAATCATAATGTTATTTTGTTTTAAAGAAAAAATCTAAGGATGGACAACTCAGATAAATCTCTATCCTCCTCCAAAATTTGAAATTTGCAAAAGTCAGAGAGAGGCAAGTCAAATAACTGCTGATTACACTCCTATCTGCAAAAAGGTGCCTCGATTTCTGTTATTTACTCACTGCCCAATGGATAAGTCACCCGTGCTTCTCCCTAGCTTGACATGATTAAACCTATGCCTCCGTACTTCTTCCCTCCAACGGTAACAAATAATTTCTCTATAAATTAACTCATTTACCCATTGTAAAAATTCAAAAACCTCCAGTATTCAAAAATGGCTCGCACCAAATCTGCTGGAAAAAGAAAACTTTCCTCAAACTCATCTGAAAATCAAATTGAAAACTACTCAAGTGACTCCTCACAACATGTTCAAAATCCTACCATTTCCTCATACAAACCATTCAACATGGTCCATCCTCCTCTGTCCACTCAACCATTTTCAAAAGCCAGAAAAACGTTTTCTCAAAAAACTTCATCATCAACTCCTTCCAGACGATCAGCTCGAATCATATCTAGAAAAATATCATCAAAACAATTCATTCAAGACAACACTGTTCATGTTATTGACTCAGATGACTCTGAGGCAACACACTCTGATTCTTCAAAAACTCCTTCCTCCAAACCTACCAAAATAGCAACTTCAAAAAGGAAAGTAAATCAAAAAAACTCACAACAACCAGCTTCAAAATCACCCAAAATCCCTCTCTTCGAAAACACCCTCCTAGAAGCAAAATTTTTAGAAAAATGGCAGGACAAAACTATTATAAATGGAAAAATTATTGACCTAAAAGGTCTAACTCTAGGAGGAGTAAATGTAGAAGAAATCTTTAATCAACTTGGTTGGTCTCCCTTCCTCCTTATCAACGAACCTCAATATCCAAAACTTGTCAGAGCATTCTACGCTGCTGCAAATGTGTCGAAGGGGGACAATTGCATCAGTGTTGTTCTTAAGGGGGCACATATTGAGCTCACCCCAACTTTTCTATGTCAAATCTTTGACATACGTGATGAAAGCCCCTATCTATTTTCTGAAGTGTGGTATTCTAGCTACATGATTACTCGCTCATCTGTCCTTGCCAACATTTTTATCAATCCACCAAAGCCCCAGGTTGCATCCAACCTGCTTCCAATCTGTAGAGTGTTGCACAATATTTGTGTACACTCTGTTGTCCCCAGGGCTGGCAGTTATGAGAAAGTAACTGAGCTGGACATTCTGATTATTCATCACCTCATTTCTAGAACCCCTCTTCATCTAGGAAACATTATCTTTAGGTTCATGGTCAATGCTGCATATCTTGGGAGATCAGCTCCGTATGGAATGATTCTCACCAAAATCTTCAAATTTTTTAAAGTACCATTCGAGGATGAACACTCTATCACCTTCAACAACACATTCTCTGCAAGAAATGTAAACCAAATGCGCCTTGATCCCACTGAAAAGCCTTCTCACAAACAGCCATCTAAGAAAAAATCAAAATGGAACTTAACTTCCAATCCACCATCTCAACCTCCAGTCGCATCAAATTCTTCTTCTGACAAAGAACCAAATATCCCGTCCTCACCACCCTCCAAAAATGTCCACCCTCTTGAACAACTTCAAATTGTCCCTCTTGAAAATCAAAACCATTGTTCAGCAAAAGGTGAAGACCTCAGTTCACCCTCTCAACTTGTGAAAAACGGTGCCAAACACTTTTTTGATCTCAATATCAATACTCAAAAGGGCTCACCTCCAGAAACTACGCTTCCATTTGACCCATTGGACACATCTCAAAATCTACAAGAACCATTTCTCTTTCCTTATCCTCCTACAAGTCCATCACAACTAGCTCAACCCTCGTGCACCATGGCTCAAATCTTCTCATCTCCTACAAAAATGTACTTTACAAATTTTATCACTACTCCCTCTTCTCATCAAATCATCAATGAACCGGCTCCTGCACCACTTCCTGAAGTTACAGGACAATTCCGTTCACTTGAATCCTTCCTGGCTAAATCTGGAGAAAACTCTTCACAAAATAAAGGAACCTGCTCTCAAATGAAAAGCACCAGCATCAATGCTAATCCCATTCCAGATGACTTCACTCCTACCACCACTGATACCAAGCCTGAACAACGTCGCTCCCATAAAGAACTCCGAGCACTGAAAAAGATCTGCAAGGATCAGAAAAAACTTTTTACAACAATGGCCACTTTTCATCAAACTCTGGCGCAGTTTAGCACTCTACTAGAATGGGTCACAACGCACCTGGTCAAGCCTATTGCTCCAGAAGCACAGCCTCCAGTACCCTCTGTTCATCCTCATCCACCACTGCCTCGTCCCTCAACCTCCTCCTCATCTGATGATTCCTCTCCTTCCAAGTAGTCCACCATCCTCTGGGCTCCCACTGACTTTTTGCGGTTGACAAATTTGGGGAAGATAGATTAAAATTAAAATTGTCAATGATTAGGAACCTAGAAAAGAGGATGCTTTTTGAAATGATCGTAATTCAATCCTCTATATTTTTTTTTCTTTTGAACCACTTTTTTGTATGATCTTCTTATAATCAATATAAAGTATTCAGATTGGTTCAAAATCTTTAAATTCTTTTATGCACTTTCTGAGGGGGAGCCCCTATTCCTTACAGCTCATACTGAGGGGGAGCTTCATACTCAAAAACAGCACCTTTACAATTTTATTTAAAATAATCTAAAGAAATTTTGTCATAATTAAAAATGGGGAAATTGTTGAGAAAAAATCTCTTTTAATCATAACAAAATTATCTTAAGATTATGATTACACTAATGCGTGCATTTAAGTATTGTACTAAGAAAGGAACATGATCCAAAGATCGCAACCTCCTGTCGAGAAGAATGAATGCATGCAGGAAACAAAGCCGTTAATCCATAAAGAAAATCAGAAGTTAAAACACCAGAAGCAGAACATCCAGAAAACACCAGAAGCAGAACATCTGGAAAACCAGAAGCAGAACATCTGGAAAACCAGAAGCAGAACATCTGGAACAGAAAACCAGAAGCAGAAGCAGACAACCTGAGAGTTGAAAACACCAGATAATGCATCCAGAAGATACTAGAGGATGCATCCTGAAATCTCTAGAGGATATCTTTGCTGGCCCATATTAGAAGGAGACATGGACCAAACCAGAAGGAAGCCTGCCAGAGGAAGACTGGATCCAGACCAGAAGAAATCATAAGTCAGACTTATTCAAGAAGATCTTCTGACTAGAAGATGGCCTGACAGTGAAGTGAAAAACAGCCCTTAAATAATTTAGAAGATAAGCTAAAAGGTCCATACTGAAATATCGTTTGTCCAGAATTAATCCAGACCCAGTTCAGTGTTGGCCAAGATCAGAAGATTAGACCATGGCCCAGTGTTGGTCGAAATCAGAAGGTCAGAATGAATGGCCCAGTGTTGGTCAAAATCAGAAGGTCATAATGAATGCTCCAATGTTGGCCGAGATCAGAGGATCTCTGCAGACCAATTTGCTAGTCCAGGTTGGCCGACATCAGAAGATGAATTTCAGAAGAAACAAATCAGAGGATAAAAAGATGAACATCAGAGGATAAAATTCAGAAGACGAACTTCACATGATAAACATCAGAAGATGAATACCAGAAGATACACACCAGAAGATAAATATCAGAAGATGAACTCTATAAGGTAAACATCAGAAGACGGATACCATAAGGTGAACTTCAGACACCAAAAGGAAATTACTAGAGGATAAATTCTAGCTGCTCATTCATCCTCTTACATTAAGAATAACTAACAGTTCCAAAGTATCAAAAGTTGCATTCACGAACAGAGAAGGGTCATGTCTTGGAACCAGAAAAGAACATTGGTCAGTTGTTAAAAACATATGGAATGATCTAACCTCCTGGAAAGCCAAGTAAAGAAGTAACCTCCCAAGTGCCATGCTGTAAAAGGACAGAATGGCAAGGCTGTAAATTCAAAACAACAGTGAGGTTCATTACATCTTGGAAAAACGGTCAGAAAGGAAAATTTTCTTGAAGAGAAAGTTTCCTTCTCTCTATAAAAGGAAGGCTGCTCTTCTTCAGCAAAACACAACAACTACACGAGCAAAAACAGAAAAATATCAAGATGCTATCAAGAGCATTATCAATCTCCTTTCAAGCTTTCTATAATCTTACACTAGATCTTTGTTTCATCTTTATAGAAAGTAAATCCTATCAAACTACTTCATATCATCTTTAGACCTTCAAGTGAGTAACACTTGAAGAGAAATCAAAAGGAAAGAATTGTAAGCTAGGTGAAGCTAAAGAATACACAGTTTGTAATCAACACCAGTGAGAGGCTGATAGCTTTTGATACTTAGTAAAAAACTCACTAGAGTGTGAGGACTGGACGTAGCCTTCATTGGGTGAACCAATATAAAAATTCGTGTGTCATTATTCTCTCTCTCAACTTTACAACATGTGATAAATCATCCTCTGAAAGAGGACAGTAGTTTAAAACTGAAACAGAATTTTTAAAACCTTGAATATCTCTATTCAACCCCCCTTCTAGTGATATTCTAGTTACTTCAATAAACATTAAATTTTCAAAATAAACAACAAAAAAGTAATTGTCATATAAAAGAATTCGATGTAAAAGTATTCGAATTAAATTTTAATTTTGTATTTTATTTGTCTCTTTGACATATAATCAATTAAAGAAAGTCTCACAGTACAAAATCATGTTAATCAATGAATATTTTTTCTATTCATTTGTCTCAGTCTATTTCTTTTATATTTATAATAATTTTATTTTCTTATTTTAATTTAATTGTATAAAAAATTTACTCTATTGAATAATATTTTAACAAAAGTTTACTAAAAGAAGACATCTCTATTGATGTAAGTTTTGAAATAGTAAATCTTGATTTGCAAATACTATTTGATTCAATTTGGGGCAGTATGAAAAACTATTGTTTGTGTTGAAAATTGACAATGAAATAGAGATTGTATGTATATATGTTAAAAAATGTCTAATTCACGGAAAAATATTATGATAAATATGTATGATTATAATATGTACATTATACAAGTATTACGTCTACCCATGAATCTTTTATAATTTGTTATTTTTATTGTAGATCAAACAACTGACTCATTTAATAGAAATATTGAAATAGTATAACTCATACAAAAAAAAATTCTTGAAGAACTTGAACCATTTTGATAATGAGTTGAAATTACGTTCCAGACATCTTGAAATTTATTTAAAATAAGATAATTCTCTCAATTTTGATAATAAAATTATTTTTGAAGAATTAAAAATCATTACAAATATTTTAACAATTCAATCAAAATTAAGATTTATAATATTGATTTATTTGATAACATTTAACTATTTTCACAGTGCGTGCATAATTTATACAATAATATTAATCATCATTCTTATTGTTGCATCTATTAAGACGAAATTATTAAAATCTTAGAGCCCGTTTAGGATGGTTGCGAGTTTTTGATTTTTTATTTTGAAAGTCATTTTTTAAAATAAAACATGTTTATTTAAAATGAGGTTGAAAGGGTTTTTTTTTTACCTTAATTTGAAATCATTTTTTATTAAAACTAGTAAGAGATTTGTGTACCCAGGTTGTCCAATTTCTTAGTTTGAGATGTGTCCCACGTATAATTTTGTAAAGTTTATTGAAATTGTCATGACCGTTTCAATTATTTTAGAGCTCCAATTCTAATTTTAAAAGTTAGGCTCTCAATAAAAAAAACACTAAAAAGTAAAAAGAGAACTATTCTTTATTCAAATTGTAAATAACATAGAAAAAACTTGTAAATAACATTAATAACATAAAAAAAAATAACTTCAATAATATCGAAAATTTGATTTTTTTTTGTTCAAAAAACATGGACTTTTTTTCTTTCTAAAATCTGGTTCGGTTTAGGAATTTTGGATTTGTTTTTTTGTTTATGGGTCTTATAAATGTATGGTGAATCTTTCTCTCTTGGTATTTTTTGGGTCTATAGTACTCTTAAAAAAAAATTTGGAGACTGTGTTGTTGGTCTGCCGCACTGGCTCTTGGTCGGCCTTGATAATTGTTCTGCTTTTTATGTAGACTATATTAAAAAGATATTAATTTTAGATGATATTATAATGAAAAATATTTGTTTCATGTATGATTTTAATAACAAATTATTACTAATATATTTTAATGATTCTCATTTTTTATTTATAAGATGTAAAAAAATACCAAATATGTGTCCTTTGTTTCGTGTTTTTGTTATATTTATTATTGATAAATATATGTCATATATTTTTTTATAAATCAATGACAAATATTTATCTTCTATATTTTTTAAAAAATAAATCAATGGCAAAAATATGTCTTGTGTTTTTTATGTATTAATGACAAATATTTGTACTGTAAATTTTTTATATTTATCCGTGACAAATATTTGTCTCGTGTTTTTTTATATATTAGTGACAAATATTTATCTTGTACTATTGTATACTTATCAATGATAAATAATTATTTTGTGTGTTTTTTAATATTTATCAGTCACAAACATTTGTCCATATTTTGTTTATATTTTATCAGTGATAAATATTTGTCATGTGTACTTTTTTACAATTATCATTAAGAAATATTTGTCTTGTGTGTTTTTTTTTATGTATTAACAACAAATATTTTTTTGGTACTTTTTATATTTATCGGTGACAAATATGTGTCCCATTATTTTTGTATGTATCAATAACATGTATTTGTTTTAATAAAAAAAATATTTTTCTTGCATTTTTTTTATATTTATAACTGATAAATATTTATTCTGTTTTCTTTTTATATTTATCGATGATAATATGTGTCTCATATTTTTGTATGTATCAATGAAAAATATGTGTTTCGTGCTTTTTTATATTTATCAATGATAAATATTTATCTCGTATTTTATAATTATTTAGTGACAAATATTTTTCCCGTGTATAATTTTTATAATAAATTATAATTATTTTCATTTATATGATATGCAAAAAATACTAAATTAAACTGATATATTAGTTTAATTTAGTATATTATAATTGTTTTCATTTTTATGTCGACAATATAAAAAAAACTAATTCTAAGGATATATTTAGTAACAAACATT